>APFE030174290.1:112274-133057 GCA_000404065.3 Pinus taeda | reverse complement strand
GTTTATTTCCAATTCTGGTTGTAAACATATTTCGGTATTTTCCATTAATGAAATGAAGTGTTATTTCCGCTGCATCTCTTTATTTATGGTTATCGCATCTCTGTATTTCTGGTTATCTCTGTAATCTATTGCGTTCCTGTTTAAATCCGGATCATGGGGAGTTTTTTTCTTCTTTGAAAATTATTTTATTTCTTTCTTTCCAAACATTCCATATTATGAAACTTGGTAGGAGAGCCTAGGTAGAGTTAAGAACCTCATGCTCTAAAAAAGTATCCCTCCAACTATTTATGGTGTTTGTGATACTGTCTATATCTCTATCGGATTGATTGAAGATGGAGGCAAAAAAATCCCATATCCTTGAGGTGAAATTGTAGCTATTAAGAATATGTTCTATTGTCTCCTCTTGTGATTCATAGAGCTGGCAGTGGGAGGGTCCCAACATACCTCCCTTTTAATATTGTCCCAAGTTAAGATTTTCCTGTGGAGAACTAGCCACATAAAGAACCTTATTTTCATCCAGCTTTTATTCCTCCATAGCTTCTACCAGTATCTGGCCGGAGCATGTGATTCCATCCCTAGGATAATGCCTTTTGCTTCCTTAATATTAAAGTTTCACTCCTTGTTGCCACCCCATCTTAGTTGATCCTGCCCTTGAGTGACTAAAATCATCCTTTGATCCAGCATCGTTTTTAGGGACTCTGCTTTACTGTTGAGGGTTCTGTTCTCTCTGCCATCTATGATTTTCCATGTTCTCCATTTTTCAGTAGTGCGAGCATGTTGCCAAAAGTCCTTAAACTTTACTAGTCCTTGGTTATCTGTCTCTTGCTTGAGACATGAAAAATCCTCTATCAAAAGTTTTGGTTCTTGCTGCCATTTATCCTCCCAAAAAAGTGCATGCTCTCCATTTCTTATTTTCCAGAAGCTGTCATTTTGAACCACTCCTTTGTTTCCCCAGGCTTTATTCCATATAGGAGAGCCTTTTCTGTTTCCTTTCATTCTTATTAGGCCAGAGGAGTGCCAGGAGCTCGCATATTTTTCCTTCCAGATGCTTGCCCATTGAGCCTCAGGATCCTTGACCCACCACCACCAAATTTTAGCTCCCAGAGCCTTACTGAGAATCTCTGGATCATCCAGTCTTAGGCCTCCTTGGTTCTTAGGCTTGCAGATCTTTTCCCAAGAAACTAAAGGCCATTTTTTCCTAATTTCCTCCTTGCCCCAAAGAAAATCTCTTTGGATATTTCTGAATTGTTGAAGGACTCCTTTTGGGGAAAGAAGAGCTGATAGCATAAAAAATAGGATAGCTTGGAGAACTGCCTTTGTAAGAACTAGTCTACTAGCCAGATTTAAGGACCTGATTGTCCACTTTTTGACTTTGTCTTGCATCTTGCTGATTAACGGTTCCCATATGCTTCTATGCAACAGTTTAACCATAAGAGGTACTCCCAAGTATTTTGAGGGAAGGGAATCTCTTTGAAAGCCTAGAATCCTGGAAACATTTCTCTGGATGGCAATGTGAGTGTTAAAGAAAAAAAAATTTGATTTGGAAAGATTGACTGCCATACCTGATGCCATTGCAAAGTTGCTCATAATTTTCTTGTAGGCAAGCACTTCCTTGACTGTGGGAATTCCCTGTAACATTGTGTCATCTACAAATCGTTGATGGGTCAGAGCCTGCCCATTCTCTGAAAGTTGGAGTCCTTGAATTTTTCTAGTTTCTTTAGCATGCTTTATGGATCGCCCCAACCCTTCCATCATTAGGATGAATATAAAGGGCGAGAGTGGATCACCCTGCCTAAGTGCTCTAGAAGGAAGAAAAATGTCTAACAGAGGACCATTAACTAAAATTGAGAAGCTTGCAGAACTTACTAGGGCCATCACCCATCAGATCCAATTGTGATCAAAACCAAATGCAACAAGCACTTTCTTGATATATGTCCACTTGATTTTATCATAAGCTTTGGCTATGTCCAATTGCATTATCATACCTGCTTTTTTTTTGCTAGTCAACAAGTGAACCACCTTGTGAGCTTGAATGATGTTATGCAGAATTTGTCTGCCTTCCACATAGCCAGATTGTTCACCTGAAATAATCGTGGACAGCAAGGGTTTGAGTCTATTGGCCACTACTTTGGAAATAATCTTGTAAACAACATTGCATAAGGCGATGGGTCTATACTTCTCTGGCATTTGGGCATTATCCTATTTAGGAATAAGGGTGATGAAGGAGGTGTTGAGAGATTTCAAAATTTGAAAAATTCCACATTAAATCCATCCGAACCAGGGGCTTTTCCATCTTGCATTTCCTTGAGTACCTCACTTACTTCCTTTTCAGTAACACGTCTGTTAAGATTATCATTGTCCTCTTTGGTTACCAATTTGGGGATGTGATTGGTAATGTCTTTGATGAAGGGCTCCCTTACTAAAGTGTCTTCCTGGGCTATACCACTACAGTGTTTAACTAACACTGCTTCAATTTCCCCATGGGTTTGCTAGATCTGCCGTCCTCATTCTTGATCGAAGATATCTGTGAATTTTTTTTGTGTTGCACTCTCCTTCCCTAAGCCATTGCACTCTTGATTTTTGTTTCTAGAAAATTTCCTCTTGTTTACACAACTTTTCCCATTCTAGATGGTATTTTTCTACCCGTTCACTTTTGTTCTTATCAAATCCTTCCTCGATTAGAGTTTAGTTAAGCTCCCTAATATTGTTTTCAACCAATTTCTTACCTGCAAAAATGTTTCCGAAAATATCCTTGTTCCAGAATTTTAGCTTCATCTTGATGTGCTTTAATCTCTTGTGTAGCAGGAACATTGATGATCCCTGAATCTGCAGATCTTCCGCCCAGCAGTTTTCAATGTTGTTGGTAAAATCTGGATGTGATACCATATCTTTTGAAATCTGAAAGGTCTATTTCTTGGGGTGCCTATGCCCTTGATCTCAATTAATACCGGCCAGTGATCTGAGCCACTAAAAGGGAGAATTTCTGCCATTATTTCCTTGTCTAAAAGCATGAGATCCTCTGAGATCATGAATCTATCGAGCTTAGAGGCCACATGGGAATTCCCTCCTCTTTTATTATTCCAAGTGCAGAGTCCATTGTTTGTCTCAATGTCAATTAGCTTCATGTTTTCTGAAAAGATTTGGAAGGCTGCAACATCCTTGATTAGTGCTCTTGTGCCCCCTTTTTTCTCCAAGAGAGATCTTATCATGTTAAAATCTCCTTCTATGACCGAGGGTAACCTTGCATACCTGACCCGGAAATTTACCAGGGAATCTAAAAACCTGATTTTGTCATCCAACCTTCGAGGGCCATAAACATTCGTGACTAGATAGAAGTTCTTGTCACCTACAGGCTGTATTACCACTGATAAGTAGTTCCTAGATGCTTCTGCATCGATTATTCCAATCCTTAGGGGATTCCAGAGCGTGAGGATGCCTCCTGCTGAGTTTTTAGCTTTAACTTCTAGGAACTCAAATCTACTTAGCCATTTACTATGGGTTTGTTTTAATTTTTGAATGGAGCATTTTGTTTCTTGGACAAAAATTATGTCTGGAGCTGCTTGTTTCATTCTGTTATTCAACATTCTCTATTTTCTTCTACTACCTAGACCCCTAATATTCCAAGTTGTGAATTTCATAATTAAAGATTGGTAAAGGAGTAACTGGTTAGATATTTCATCTTACCTGAATTTACCATGAGCTTACCACATTCCATCAGTAGCTCGTTCTTCTTTTTTCTGCCTCTTTTTCTTTCGGGATTTCTGGGTGCTAGCCTCGTAGTCGCTTTTACTTCTTTCCCTCCTTCGTTACTCTATCTTTCATTGTTATTTACTTCCTCCAAAGCCTTTGCATGCATTTTCCATAGGAATAGTTGTTGTATTCTATTGATCTTTTCTTGTGGTAGTGATTCTACGCCTCCCATAGTTCCCTGGTTTAGGAATCCTTCTAGATCTAGATTTTCTCTGTCAAGAATCTCCTGTAGCTCATTGTCCTCCATTTCCATCTCACTCTGGTTCATTTCTTGATCCATTTCTACTTCTGAATCACTCATCATGTTCCTGTTCTGCTATTCATTTTCCTGTGTCAGATCATTATCTTCTTCATTCCCCGTTTCCACATAACCCTCCTTCATTACTTGATTTTTTGCCTTTGCTTCTTCATCCACTTCGAAAACTTCGTATTGATTCTGATAGTCCTTTTGTTCTTCCAGGTGATGTTGCTTTAGCCCTTTCTTGCCATTTTTTCCTTTATGGACAACTCTGTGAAAGATGTATGTATCCTTCATTGTGTTGTTTTTGTTTTTGTGTTCTGCTTTACTGAGAGGGCAATCTCTCAAAAGGTGTCCATGCTCATGGCATCTACAACATCTAAATGGTATGTGTTCATAGTCTATTGTATGCACCCATTCCTCATCGAAAACCTCCAAGATAACTTCATCTGGAAGTGCTCCAAATAGATCCATCTCCAGACATATCCTTGCAAAGGAAGTGTATTTTCCCCTTCTTGTGGCTTTTGACACTTTGATAAACCTCCTAACTTATTGGTAGCTAGCAATTTTGTTTTCCAATAATCCAGGGGAAGAGAATACCAATATACCAATATAAATTTTATGGCGTCATTATTTTTGACTTGGATGGTTTTCTCTATATAAGGAAGTCATTTTTCTTCTATTGAATATATTTGGACGATGTAATTCTTGAATGTTAGTATTGAATCTTTTTTATGCTAGAAACATTTTATAGCATAATATAAAGACTTTGGGGTTCACTTCATGATGTTTTTCTTCTACTAATATGTGATATATGTTACCTATGTGTGATCCTATATTGTGTTAAACATTATTAATAATTGTTATTTCATTTTGTACTGATAAGAAAATTCTATTGGTACATGTTATCTTAGGTGATATGATTCACCATATGATCTAACAATTTCCTTGAGAATATTATAAAGATTTACAAGTACACTATAACTTGGGCTCCAAGTTCCCAGACTGTGGGGAAGAGCTCATTATGTTTGGGATTTGAGATTTCTTTATGATATTTGATTTTGCAGAAGGGATTTAGCCAATATTTATTTTTCAAAATTTTCTCATCCATTGTTATTCATCCAAGGATTATTTTCTCTAGTTCCTTTTAAAAAAAAATTAAATAAATAATTTGTAAATTATTTCTAACCCATTTGTTTTACATCACTTCAGGTTTTACTATTTTTTGGGTTTTTCTTTTTAATATATTTGGGGTTTTCACATTCTTTGGTTTATTTGTATAGGTGAACTTCAAGTTGATCAAGAGAATTTTGTAGGGGATTTTATGGCAGATCTAGGCCTATGAAGGCAAGATATAGCCTCCAATATCAACGTCCAACCCAACAAGCAAGTCATCCATATTTTTCACAGTAAATTTGTGGATAACATTTTTTTTGCAGGGGTTTCAAAAAATTTTAGGCCCTTGGGCCAAGGAATTTGGTCATTTCCAACCCTCCTTTCCACTCGTCCCCATTGGTTTGTCTAGCCACAAACTTGAAAATGCCTCGAACTCCCCTTTTTCCCTAGTCATGGGCCTAAAAAGGACTCAACCCCCCCATAGAGGATCTTTCTAACCCTAAAAGGGCCTTGGCCCTCCTCCTTGTGCCATATTGTGGCCTCTAGGAGGTTGTCCTCCCTCTCGGCCTCCCTTTAGGCCCTCATCACTAGCCCTCTAAGGGATATTCCCTTGGATGCTAGCCCTTCTAAGGTCCTTTCATCCCCAACATAATCCTTTCAAGGCTTGACGTCAGCCATTTTCAGTTTTCTCTTCCTCTTGTGATCCTTTCTCGGCCTTTTTTGGGCCTTCCTTTCCCTTTTTTTCTCTTCTAGCCCCTCATTTCTCATTTCTAGCCTTAGTCTTGTGGTTTTCTAGCCTTATAACCCTTGCCCTAGCCATGTATTTAGTCATATATGATTTTTATATTATTTTAGCGGGCTAAAATTATGATTTTATAGCAACATTAGGGCTAATTTGGTGGTTGCAAGTATCTAGATTCTTTGGAGGTCAAACTAGCCCTTAACTAGGCCTCTAGGCTTATTGGTTTGCCTCTCTTCCCTCAATCATTTTCTCTATTTTTCTTCATCCTTTTACACATTCATATAAAATAAATAAAACTAATTAAAATTGAACAAAAATAATCTAATAATCACTCAAGTTGATTAGCTAATCATTAGATATGGTGTGGCATTAATAATTTGGCACCTTGCTTCTTTATTGAAAGATTGAATCACTAATTTTCTGAGTTGTTTCAAGTTTGATGTACATTATTTTGAGGTATTATATGAGCAATAAAAATATTATCTATGGTGTCTATGTAGTATTATAATTAAGTTAATATCATTAGAAGTTGAATGCATTGATTTTCTAGCATATCTTTGGCATCTTGAATCATTTCTTGACTACTAATATGAAATTGCAAGACCTCTCAAAACAAGGTTGTAGGAGTAATAAATCACATATATGTCTCTAAAAGTTTCTAAAGAATATTTACAATTCATAATAATTCATGGTTAAAGTGATTTTGGCTTTATTTCGGTCATTGCCATCTAGTTGCACTCTTGCATTCACACACATAAGTGCTCTAATTGGATTGGTAATTGTTGATGACATTTTCTCGAAGTGACATTATGGATTAATTCTCTTAATTTCTCATTTCCATTTTTTTAATTGGATATGTGAATTCGTTTATCAATTTAAATTTCATAATCACTTTTAATTCTAATTATGATAAGATACCTAATTGTGTTTATAATTGGCATATTGGTGGTTCACTATTGTAATCTTGAAGTTGCTAATTGTTTTAATAAAAATTAATCTTGTTTCATTATCGCTTGAGAAATTGTCTAATGGCATCATTTTCTAGCATTGTTTAAGTTTGAGAACTTTTATCTTGTGGTTGAGATTGTCATTCATCTATTGTTTAAGTATTTCATTGTTGGTAATTGAACATCATTGCAATTGAGTACTTAAGTAATCAAATAATCTCACCTTAAGAGCACTCACATTCTGCACATGCATTTTAGGATTAGTGATGAACCTCATAAATGGGTAATTATATGGGCTCATTTTACCTGCCAACCTAGTCAAACCAACTATTCTCTTATCTTATTACATGATTTTCTGATTATATTTATGCTTATGGAGTGAGTTGAGTTAGTTATTTTGCTATGTGTTCTAAGATGTATTTAATGCAGATTATTGATGAGTTTCAAGCTCAAAGTCAAGGATCCTATAGAAAAATGGAAGAAATAACTCAAAGTGGACAAAGGATAGGACTTATCAAAGCGAATCCCCCTCATTTATTACCCCTCACTTCAAATTCCCCTTCATTTAGCTCGAGTACAAGCAGCCAAATCATGCACTAGAAGGCAGCCGAGCAAGTGGAGGATGATTGATTATATCTCGATTTTTGGGAGCCAAGAGTCCTTGATTTTAAGGAAGTTGTTGGTAGCTTCATTCGTATAAGTAGAGGGGCCTAGAGCCTCACTAGGGTCATATTTTTGTTGGATTTTTGCTTATGTAAACTCTCCTCCAACTTCGAGCTTATTATTTTGTGACAGTTTCATGTAATCTTGTTATTGTATTGATAATAAAGATGGAATATTTTCTGAGCTAGGACATAGTTACCTTAGGGGGCTAAAGATCTTGGGTTAGGGCCCAATCGAGGAATCCGAACTCCTATTTACTTGTATTTGTATCTTTTATTTGATTTTGAAGATTAGGTTGTTGTTAGATGTATTTTTTTTTATTAAGAATAGGTTTTTTTTTCTATGATTCAATAGTTTGCTTCCATTGGTGCTTTCTATAGCAGGTTAAATAGTGATCAACAAAGACTCAAAAGGCTAGAAATAGTGCCTTTTACTCTCTTCCTCCCTTTGGGACCATGATCTGAGGCAAAGACCATCTTGCTGCCCCAAAAACATAGATTTTCCTCAATCATAGGACTTCTAGTGTTTGCATCCTTTTAGTAGGTTAATAGTCCATATTTTCTTTGCTTCAAATCTTCTTCATCATGCTCACTTCTTTATTTTCAATAGTCTTCTTTCATGCTTTCCTTTCTTGTATCATTTCTCAACATTTCCTTTCATAGATCATAGTTTAGACTCGCTTGACGCAAAACTCTGTTTTTCTAGATGCACTCATTTCATTGCTTGTTTGATCTTGTTGGTTGACTATCAATCTCCTTTGCAGTAGATATCTTCTAGTAGTAGTCTATATTATCAGCCATCCCATCCTCCTTCTGATCCATGTCCTACAGTTCGCCCAAGTCTCACCTCAATTCTACCTTAGTTTCCTGCATTTTCCATAGAACTTATTCCTCTCTCCTTGAGTAAACCCAGTCATCTTCCTCTTTCCCAATGATTCAAGGTAGACCACAGGTGCCCTAACTCCTCATTGCGACCTTCATATACCTTCTTCACCCACTCTCACACCGTCAAAGTAGTGATTACTGCTCTCGACCTCCTGTTGTAAGCCTGTTGTAGTTCCCTCTTTTTTTCCTGTAGATTTCCTGTGTCCTCTTGTAGATTTTCCTGTAGGATTTATTTTGAAGGATGAGTGTGGGAAAAGCCTCCATAAGGTCACCTTAGTCCTCCTAGGACCAATCCACGCCATCCTAAATCCCCTCAAGTCCCAAAACCACCCTCCAACTCCACCTATTCACTGCCACATTCACACACAATAAATTCTATGCATGTCAAATTCACATAAAAAAACATAAAAATCCAAAAAGATGCTTTTTGGTTATTGACTTCTAGAAATAGATTAGGTAGATTTTGTTTACTTCCTTGAGTAGGTTATGGCATTCCTTTCATGGTTTTCATAGTGCTTTCTGCAAAAGTAGGATTAGTTGGTTAATTAGGGTTTACTAGGTTTGCTTTACATTTCAGTATTTCTCCTTTCTGTAGTTAGAGTAGCATCTGTAGAGTAATAATTATCTTCTTTCATCACATATAAATCTTCTTCTAGAATCCATAGAAGTTGGCTTCAACTCCTAGTGATTTTGTGCTGGCTGACCAAGTGACAACCTGTAGTAAGAACTAGTACTTGTGCATACAACATCGACACTTCCAAGTTTGTTACGAACTACCAGGTTGATAATCGTAAAGTAGGCAGTCCAGGAGTTGCAGCATTATTGCTGCAATATTGGTGCTCACCACTTTTGGTGCCATTACTTGGGAAGTGTCATAGTATTCTATGATTATCGTTTTCTTCTATTTTCTATTGCAACATTTTTCTAATAGTTTATTTTAGCAAAAGTAGACTAGTCCTTTCTTTTCGTCTAGTTTTGCATTTCCTTACTTTCATTTCAATTCTGCAAATTTCTATTTAGCAACTTCATTTTAGTTGTTGCAATTTGTTTTGTTCAATCAATTTCAGTTTTGCAAGTACTATTAGTGTGGGGAAAAAGAAACAAAAACCAACCAAAAAGATTTCCTTTCATGCCTCGTAGGAATAGAGATAACTCGGGAAAATTTTTGCCCAACACCCCCAATGCTTCACACAGCAAGCCTTCTCTCTTCTTTGGTGGCTGCGCTTAAGAAGAACCCTTAGACAACAAGACATATTTGAAGAACCTATAGGGGATGAAGAAGAAGAAAACATTCCTTTAGCCACTGGCTGGAAACAAAAATGCTAAGTGGAATGGAGAGAGAATAGAGGGTACCTTTCCCATTCAGGAGACCAATGGGGACACTAAAATGAAGAATATAAGCCCTTCTTCCCAACCTCATTTCCATGGTATGATCATAGAAGATCTTGACACCTTTTTGTTCGAGTTTGTTGTTAACTGTCGAACTTATGATTATGCAGAACATGAGAAAAAGTTGAAACTGTTCCCTTCTACTCTTAAGGATGTAGCACTGTGCTGGTTCATGGGATTACCTGGCAATAGCATCACAACTTGGGATCAAATGCAGCAAGCCTTTAACAACAAGCATCAAGACTATTGTAGGTCAAAATATACTAAAGAAGAAATTTTTTGAATGACCATAGGAAGTGATGAGTCCCTCGAAGACTATGAAGAGAGGTTCCAACTCAGTTACAAAAGAGCTAGGTGTACACTTGACCCTGAGTCTCTGAAGTTGGTCATGCTCCGGGGAATTCAGGAAGATATTTTAGACACCCTCCATCTACTGGCTAGGGGAGACATATACCAACTATCCTATGAGGACATAAAGGTTGTTTTTAGAAACCATTCTAGAGTAGCCAGAAATAAAGGTAGGGGGAGTCAACCCATAGCCAGTACTTCTTCCTCTAACTCATCCATTAAAGGATAAATTGGAAACATGCCGAAAGACTTCAAGAGTGAGATGCCACAAAATCTTGCATGCAAATGGATACCTTACATATCAAAAGGAAACAAGAGGAAGCATAGTGGACTTTGGCCATTTTTTGTCCTAGATGCACCGGGAGGCATCATAGGAATGAATGCCCATTGAACTCTATAGAGGTTTGTTTAGTCTTTGAAGAAAATAATTCTACAAATAAGTGCCCTTCTTCAGCTATACTTAAAGCTATATATCCAGGGTTTGAGGGAGTCACTGAATAGCTCTATTACAAAAACCAAAGGAGGCCGCATGGACCTAGAACATTCCAGCAGGGGATGTAAGGGACATCTCAAGCATACTACAACCCCAGCCAAGTCACTTCCATACATTCTTGGGGTCCCCCTTTCTCATCCGTCTTGGTTCACACCTCCTCCTTGGTCCTTCACATCCCAATATCATGCCCAATTAGCCACTCATTCATTTCAATCCTATGCTCAGCCACAACCTCAGTGGAATGCATTTCATCAGGGGTGGAGGACCCAATAGAACTCTCTTCACACTCTTTTGTCTCCACCACCTACCCAACCACAATCGTTACCTCCTGCTCCACCAAAGAAACCCCAAATTCTTTCTTAACCAAATCCTAACTCGAACAACAGACAGGCTCAGCAAGTGTATGGTGGGGAACCATCATGCCTAGTTTATGTTGTGGAGATTCGGGAAATTAACTTGTGATTTGGGAAAGTTCTCCCAGATTGCCAGCCTCCACCTAGGGAGGTTGAGGAAGATAAAGTGGAAAGTGAACCCAAAGCAAATCCACCATTTCCTGAGAGACTATTCGTGATGGTCCAACCTACCCCAGAAGAAATTGAACTCCTAGGAGAATTGAAACATTTATATGTGAACCTAACACTTCTCCAAGCCATAAAAGATGTGCCTATATACAAGAGGTTGATCAAAGAGAAGTTCTTTAGGCATCGAGGAAGGTGCAAGTGAGATGCCCCAACCATAAATGTCATAGGACAATTGTCCAACTTGATGTTAGGGTAGGTAATCTATCCAAAATGTATGGACCCTGGAAGCCCAGTAGTTGATGTCCACATCAATGGCTACATGATCCCACATACCTTGATTGATCTGGGAGATGCCATTAATGTGATGACAAAGTACACAATGCTCAAACTTAACCTCCACTACTCCTTGACGAAGACCAAGACCATGATAAAGCTAGCAGACCACTCCATCGTGACCCCTAAGGGGATTGTGGAAGATGTGATGGTCTCCATTGATTCTTGGGAGTACCCTACTGATTTCTTAGTTCTCCAGCAAAAGGAAAATCTCACTAGGTATCCTCTCATTCTGGGAAGAACCTGGTTGGCTACTTCAGATGTTTACATCAGCTATCGAGCTGGGAGCACGACCATAAAGAACATGCACATGTCCAAGCAATTAATCCTATATCCTCCTACCCAACCCTTGCTAGAACATGATCTACCTCTTTGTTTGGAGGAAGAAGATGAGGATGAATTCTATTTTGCACCGCTTTGTGCATTAGAAATCACAATTTGGGGGGGGGGGGGACAACAAGATGAGGATGATATGATTGAAAATCTGATTCATAATCCACCTCTTAGTGTATCATCATTAGAGGACATAGTAAGCGAAACCCAAAAAAACCCCTCAACTGATCTCTATGCGGTTGACTCCACCTTCCTCTGTGTTAAGAATATAGAGTTTGGCCTAGAAAGAACCTTGAAAATCAATCCATCCCTATCCATTTCCCAAGAAAAGGAACTGTGTAGCCTACTGAGAAAACACCTATATGCCTTCGCCTAGAGTTATAAGGAGATGAAGGGAGTGCACCCTTTAGTATGTACTCATCATATATACATCAAGGAGGATTGCAGGCTAGGCAGACAACCTTAAAGGAGGATGAATATATTACTTAAAGATATTGTTATGGAAGAACTGTAGAAATTGCTTGATGCAGGATTGATTTATCCCATCTGTGACAGTGAATGGGTCTCTCCTTTGGTGCTAGTGCCAAAGAAAAATGGTAAGTGGAGAATCTGTGTTGACTATCAGGAATTGAACAAAGCCACTAAAAAGGACCATTTTCCTTTACCTTTCATAGATCAAGTGTTAGATGGTTTAGCGGGGAAAAAGTTTTTCTCTTTCCTAGATTGGTTGAGCAGGTACAATCAGATTCAAATAAGCCTGGAAGACTAAGATAAGACCAATTTCACTTGTCCTTGGGGTAACTTTGCATATTGGGTCCTTTGTTTTGCTTTATGCAATGCTCAAGCCACTTTCCAAAGAGCAATATTTAGTATATTTTCTGAATTCTCATGATGCGGTAGAGATATACATGGATGACTTTACTCCTTATGGCTGTGACTTTCAGGAAGCTTTGTCTAACCAAGGAAAAGTTCTAGACAAGTGTATTGAGATGAACCTATCCCTCAGTCTGGAGAAATGTGAATTTTTGATGATTGAAGGAACAGTGTTAGGTCATGCAATATCTCAATAGGGACTGCAGGTGGACCCCAAAAAAATTGTCATCATTCAAAGGGTCCTACCACCTCAAAAGGTGAGAGATGTTAGAAGTTTCCTAGGATTAGCTGGGTATTATAGGAGATTCATTAAATATTTCAGCAAGCTAGCCTCTCCTTTGTTTGGCCTCTTAGGCAAAGATATTGAGTTCATATGGTTGGAAAACTGTCCAGAAACCCTAGATACTTTGAAGAGCAAGCTCGTGACTTCCTTAATTCTGAGAGGCCCAAACTGGGCCCCACCTTTCCACATTCACACAGATGCCTTGAATAAAGAAATAGGAGCAGCCTTAGGACAAATTGATGAAAATTTACCTTATGCGATATACTTTATAAGCAAAAACTTCTCAAAGGTAGAGTTAAACTATACAAGGACCGAGAAGGAACTCCTAGTTGTTGTGCATTACTTAAACAAATTCAGACATTATATCACAGGCTATCAAACCTTTGTAGGTATCAACTCAATAGAAAATTCTCTAGGTATCAACTCAATAGAAAATTACACCTCTAAATGAGGAGGAAACTTTGGATTCTCTGTAGGAAACACAACTTGAAATTGGAGCAAGAAAGGATACTTCTCCAGAACTTCATCATCCTCATCCTCTTTCCCTTTGTCACTAGAATTACGAAATGAAAATAATACACATCCCTTATTGGAACTACTCTTTTCCTACATACACATGACCATTCTCACTGATATAGCCTTCCACTTTCCTTTCTAGATTCTCCTTGACCAACATCATTCAGACTTTGAATAGCCTTATCATGGTAGTCTACCTTGGTCCTGTCAATGAACAACTAATCCATGCCCAAAAACGTGCTATATGATCCCAGGGGAAGCACATTTAGATGCGTTGATGTAAGCATACCATTAAGCTTAAATGCACAAGATCTCACCCATTGATGAACTCTTCTCTTCGTTCATGTAGTCAACTGCATGAACCAAGTTTTCGCATGCACTTCCATATTCAATTAACAATGATCCACCAGATTAAGATTGCTATAGCCATAATTAGATCCAATATCAATAAAAACAGGAAAAAATTCATCACAAAGCTTATGTTCCATATTGATAATAAATGTCGAATGCTCAGACTTCCTACTATCCATCACTACATAAATCTGGGGAATAATTTTGCCTCCATCTTCAACTGTCTGTTCCTCCTAAGCACTGTAAAGTTGAGGTCTACTACCTTTATGTGATGGAAAATACCTCTTGCGGTTCTCTCCACCACAATTGCAACACCTCAAAGGTTTCCTACCATCGCCTTTATTCTATTTCTCCCCAGGTTGAGACCCATGTCCTCTCTCAACTACATTGAACTTCCTATGATGTCTCACATTCACCTTTTCACGTGAATCCTAAGATCTTCCTCACTCTTAGGCCATTCTCCTTTTTTCTTCCAATTACCTTTCGTGATATGCTTGAACTCAGGCTTGCACATATACTTCTCATAACAATGCTTCAGCTTCCTGATGACATCCTCTAATGAACCAGGCTCATTTTACTCAAACCAATATTTATTTTATAAAGGAAATCAAGTAATGAACCTTCGGACCTTTGTCTTCTCGTCCTCAAGGCAGGGAACATACATCAACAACTCCAGAAAATTGGTCATGTACTCTTCATGTGTAATGTAACACATCTTAACCTCATAGAATTCCTTGGCCTCCCCATTGTAATATATTTAATACAAGTACTTCTGCCTAAAGGATCTTCCAAACTCATGCAAACTCATCTCCTCTTCCCTGATGCCTATGACCTGCTTAACACCTTCCCACAAGATATATTATTTTCACTTTTGACTACAGATATCTATCTTGGATTTCATTTTCTTTGAATAATCATTCAATCTAAAGAACTTATTCATCCAGAGTAGCCATTATTTTGTATCTTCTAATTTCGTCACTTCCCCATCAAAAGTAGGAGGCTTGGATTCCTTTAACTCATCTGGAAATTATCGCCTTTCACTCCTTGTCTAGAAATCCATGAGTTCTAGCCCTCTTGACAAGTTTATCCAAGGTTATGCTCTCTTTGACTGTATCATCTTTTTACATCATGTGTCCCCTCTCATACCTACTAGCATATACCCTATTAGTCTTCTCCTCCTACCTATCTCCATGAATTTTCCGCAGTTGTCCCTTCTTCTATAAATCTGTAAGGATATGAAGAATCACTACATTAATCTTGACTTGCTTTTCTTAAGCTCTAAAAAGTCTTTCTTTTGCCTCATTGAACTTGTTATTATCCTTCTTGGAAATAAAAATCTATGTGCTTGGACTCCTCAATGTGTCTGCTAGATCAGGAGAATACTCCTCTCCTTTCTGAATGTTCCTTACTTCTTATTTTTTTTACTTTTCTCTTGTACCTCAACAAAGATGATAACCCAAAATTTTGATAAATTTCCTTCCTTCATTTGATGATGAAGCAAATTACAAAGAACATCATGCACTAAAGAAAGACCTATTTTATTATGTCCTCACTTGTGACCTAGAAATATTTATATTTTAATCAAAACAAGTGAAAATGGGTTTAGAAGCATGTTCTTTATATAGTTCAAGGCACTTAAATTCTCATAATTGTTAATACAATAAGAGAGATTATAATATATATATATTTCTCATTTATTAAGAATTTTATGGAATGTTCCATTATTTCAATCAAAGAGATAAAGGGAAATAAGGAAAGAACACACAATACTTTCATTTATAAGGATATTGAAATCCTTACTCAAGGACAACATAGAATTTGTTGACCCAACCTAGGATATATTGTGATAGAACTCTAAAATTACTTTTCCTCCCATTTTGGACATGGTTTCAATATATTTGTACTTCCCTAAATGAGGACATGATTTTATAGTTCCATTCAGTGATCCTGTCAACAATAAAATTGATATATGACTTGTGCATAATGTAAAATGTTGAATGAGGTAAGAAACTGACTTGGTGGATGAGTAATCAACTATTTGAGTCTAATCAACCAGAAAATATTTAAGTTGACATAAGGAGGAATCAAATTGACCAAAGGAGAAATTTAATTGGTCATACAAGAGAAATTGACCATGTTGTAAGGAATTAAACCCAATTGGTAAATGAAATTGATTTCCAAGTTGTTATGAAGTCCACCAGGTAAGAAATAATTTGACCCAATAAATTGATATCAACCATGCCACTAGATGCATTAACCCATAAGGAAAGTCTATAGTTTGGTATTAGTTAAATTACAAACCATGATTATGATTTACAAACTGTAGGGGAGAAAAATTCAAGCAAGAACTAGAAATGGCCAAATTAGTCACTCCCTAAAATAGTCCAATGGATTTAAGGGAGGTCCATCAATATATCATCTCCAAAATAGATGGATGGAGGAAAATAAAAATTGTCGGGATATATTTCTATCTCATGGAGGTTGTAACTGTGAAAGAAATATTCAAAGATAATGTTGGTAAAGAATTCTTGACGATTTAGCAACAAAATAGACTATTAAAATACATAGAAACTTGATTAAAAATCATACACATAAAAATAACATTTCGTTTAACAATAGATAATGTATACACAAAGATATAGTGGCTACACTAAAAACCCAAATGAAAAAAACTAGGTGCCAATGGATGGTCCATCTATCTTGGCTAACTTTGGTTATAATGTTATTCTTGTCTATCTACCAATCCTCATCTCCTTGGCCCAAATACCCTTCAAAAACACAAGTTAAAAAATAAATTGTGAGAGCTAGGGTAATGAGGAGGCCAACATGCATGATCATCCATTTCCTATTCCTTAGTCATTGTATATAGTATTCTATTTTTTTCATTTTAATTAGTTTAGTGTTTCTTCTCAACTTGTCTTATTTCATGTTTACAAATGATTTTTCATTTTATGTCTAACCTTCATAAATTTCCTATTTTTAGTTGCATATTGATCCATTTTGAATTAGAAGCACTCTATTTTTTATACTTGGTTTTGAGTTGTTAGTGTTTATCTATTTATCTTTTTACATATTACAACTATTTTCAAACTGGTACTCTTCCAACTTTACTCATCATCATTTTGGAAGCTCTAGTCTAGCTTAGGTGGTATATTTGAAGGCTCTCAAATCTTTCTACTAAAGTTTTATCTTAAGACAAACCTAAATATTATATGATTTTTACATTTTCCAACAATTTTAAATTATTGGCAAAATTCTAAGTTTATAATTTTTAAATTTCATCTTTAATACATAAATTGATTTAACACCTTGAAAAACTTCTTAAACATTTAGATGATAGATTATCAACCACTAAAAAATACAATTCCAATCATCATTTTAAATTTTTTTATAAAAATTTAAATAAAAACATTAGAACGTTACACATTAAAAACAAAAATATACTTTTTTATCTTATTATAACTAAATACCAAATTTGACAAATAAAATTCCCGGTCAAAACGGAGAAGAAAAAACATAAACTTCTCCAATGTAACAATTTAACTGCTTACATTTAAAGAAATATGTACACTCCAACCTTGCCAATTGAATCGAAGTTTAAATATATACACATAAACAAATTTTCGCGTTATTCGTTCTTTATGTTGAACCAAAATGATTCTATAGGCTTTGGATCAATACAAAAAATGGTTCACTAAAAACACTATGAATGGCCAAATGTATTAGAGAACATAATACAATATTTTATCGACAAAATAGTAAAGATAATGGCATACTCATTCTCATGCTGCAAACCTGATCCCCTTCATTGTCCATAAATCTATTTATCACTCAACAAACGTAGACACTTCCATTTCGAGGAATTTGTGGCTTTGTTGGAGATTATTGTGTTTTTTGATACAAAATGACGAAAAATCAAAGTGCCTGGTTTGAAATTGAGAAATTTAATGGCAAGAATAATTTCAAGATCTGGAAGGTGAAAATGCATGACTTTCTTGTCCAACAAGGCGTGGTAAAGGCATTGATGAGTAAATCCAAACAACCTTACAACATCACAGACGATGAGTGAGACGAAATGGATGAAAGAGCTGTAAGTGCCATTCGATTATGCCTGGCGGACGATGTCCTGTTTAATATTGTGTCGGAGACAACAGCTGCTGGTTTGTGGACGAAACTGGAGAAATTGTACATGACCAAATCCTTAACCAATAGGATTCTCCTGAAGCGACAGTTGTACGGTTTGCGAATGAAGGAAGGTACATCGATTGCTGATCATTTAAATGCTTTTAATACTCTTATTGTGCAATTACAAAGTATAGAAGTAAAAATACCATCCGAGGATAAAGCTATTACTTTATTGTGCTCGTTGCCCGAATCATGGGATCATTTTGTTACTTCTATAAGTCTTAGTTCATCAGAAACTATTGAGTTTGATGATGTAGTTGCATCCTTATTATCGGAAGAAACAAGGAGGAAGTCGTATTCCGAAACCTCTACATCAGAAGCTATGATGGTTAGAGGTCATTCGAAAGAAAGACGCCCTAGGAAGCCGAGCGACTCACGTTCAAAGTCAAAAGGGAAGAAGAGTAAGCTAAAGTGGTGGTTTTGTGGCAAATCAGGGCATTTAAAGAAGGACTACTGGAAGCGACAGCAACAAACTTCAAAAGCAGAGTCTTCGACAGAGAAGAAGGAGGCGAATACGACAGATACAGGTTCAACATTGGGTTCAGGTATGAGTGATGAAGTATTATCAGTTAATGTGTCAAATCATGGTCAACATTGGTTGTTAGATTCCAGGCCATCAAACCACATGTGTATCCATAAAGAATGGTTTAAGGAATATAAATCAATTAATGATGGAGTTGTGTACATGAATAATGATGTAACATGTAATATTGTTGGGATTGGGAGCATACAACTACAAATGTTTGATGGGACAACTAGAATATTAATTGATGTGAGGCATGTACCAGATTTAAGGAAAAACTTGATTTCATTAGGCGCACTTGATTCAAATGGATATAAAACTGTAATTCAAGGTGGAGTAATGAAAATTTACAAAGGTATTTTACTAGTTATGAAAGCTAAGAAAGTAGGAAATCTATTTCAGTTAGAAGGAGGTACAGGGTTAGATTTTGTGTCTACTGTGTCTGAACATGACAGTAGTTCCATTCACTTATGGCATCAAAGATTGGGGCATATGAGTGAAAGAGGGTTGAAAATTTTGGCTGATCGAAAGTTACTTCCAAATCTAAAATCTGGAAAGTTAGATTTCTGTAAGCATTGTCTGTTTGGAAAACAAAGTAAACAAAAGTTTAAAACAGGCAAACATACTAGTAAAGGCATACTTGATTATATCCATTCAGATGTTTTGGGACCAACCCCTACAACCTCATATGGTGGTTCATCTTATTTTGTATCATTCATTGATGACTTTTCTAGGAAGGTTTGGGTCTACATGTTGAAAAGAAAGTCTGATGTTTTTTCAGTTTTCAAGCAGTTTAAAGCATTGGTAGAAAACAACACTGGTAGAACAATAAAGTGTTTAAGAATTGACAATGGTGGTGAGTTTACTTCCAAGGAATTTGACAGCTATTGCAAGGATGCAGGGATCGAGAGGCATAAGACCATGGTTTATACTCCTCAGCAAAATGGAGTTACTGAACGCATGAACAGGACTCTTCTAGAGAGAGCAAGGAGTATGCTGAGTAACGCCGGGTTGCAAAAGGAGTTATGGACGGAAGCAGTGGCAACTGCTTGTTATGTGATAAACCGATATCCATCAACGGCAATAGACTGCAAGGTTCCGCAAGAGGTATGGACAGGACACCCTTGTGACTATTCTAAACTCAGAGTGTTTGGTTGTGATGCATATGCTCTAGTGCCTAAACATCAGCGAAATAAATTAGATCTGAAATCGAAAAGGTATGTCTTTGTTGGGTATGGTGATGGAACAAAGGGATTTAGATTGTGGGATCCTACTACCCGCAAAATCATCATCAACAGAGATGTAAGGTTTAATGAATCCTCTCTTGTACAGTTAGATGTAGATAGAAGATTGAAATAGGATGATGTATCTGATTTCCAGCATATTCAGTTTGACAACATTTCTAATGATAGTCATAATGACCATAGTTCAGATTCTAGTCATGAACAGGTTTCAGAATCAGATTATGAACAGGGTTCAGATGGAGGACATGAACAGGTCTCAGATGGCGATCATGAAGAAATTCCTACAGTTGATAGACAACCCATTGTGGAAGCACCATAAACATTCTTAAGGAGATCTACAAGGATCAAACGTCGTCCGAGAAGGTATGATGATTCAGTTGCTTTGATCGCTAATGATGATGAACCTTTGTGTTATCAGGAAGCTGTAGAAGGTTCAAATAGTGACAAATGGAAAGCAGCCATGAAGGAAGAAATGATGGCCTTGAATAAAAACGGCACATGGGATCTGGTGGAGCTTCCGAAAGGCAGGAAAACTGTGGGATGCAAGTGGGTGTTCAAGCTGAAACAGGGTGTGAATGATATGGAAGACAGGTACAAAGCTCGGCTGGTTGCAAAAGGATTTTCTCAGAAAGCTGGCATAGACTTTCATGAGATATTTTCACCAGTGGTTAAAATTGTCTCAATTAGAATTGTGTTAGCATTAGTCGCTTTTCTTGATTTGGAGTTGCAGCAGTTAGATGTTAAGACTGCATTTCTACAGGGTGATTTAGATGAGGAAATATATATGGAACAACCAGAAGGGTTTTTTCAGCATCGCAATGCGAAATTTGTCTGCAGGCTCAAGAAGTCATTATATGGCTTGAAGCAGTCGCCTCGGCAGTGGTATAAGAAGTTTGATTCTTTCATGTTGAGTCAGAAATATGTTAGAAGTGAATATGATCATTGTGTTTATTTCAAACAGTTGAATAATGGCATGTTCATTATCTTAGTGTTATATGTTGATGATATGCTTTTAGCAAGAAAAAGCATTGAAGAAATCAACAGGTTGAAG
>APFE030174290.1:53476-109527 GCA_000404065.3 Pinus taeda | reverse complement strand
TTTGTTAGCATTAGTGGCTTTGTTTGATTTGGAGTTGCAGCAGTTAGATGTTAAGACTGCATTTCTACATGGTGATTTAGATGAGGAAATATATATGGAACAACCGGAAGGGTTTTTTCAGCATCGCAATGCGAAATTTGTCTGCAGGCTCAAGAAGTCATTATATGGCCTGAAGCAGTCGCCTCGGCAGTAGTATAAGAAGTTTGATTCTTTCATGATGAGTCAGAAATATGTTAGAAGTGAATATGATCATTGTGTTTATTTCAAACAGTTGAATAATGGCATGTTCATTATCTTAGTGTTATATGTTGATGATATGCTTTTAGCAAGCAAAAGAATAGAAGAAATCAACAGGTTGAAGGCTCAGATGGCAAGGACATTTGATATGAAAGATCTAGGAGCAGCAAGATAGATTTTGGGCATGGATATTTTTAGAGACAGGAGCAATGGTAAGCTATGGCTATCACAACATAAGTATATTGAGAAAATACTTTTGAGATTTGGTATGAATAATGTGAAGCCTATGTCAGTCCCTTTCGCTTCCCATTTCAAGCTTTCTTCGAGTTTATGTCCTAATACAGATGAACAAAATGATTATATGTCTCGAATTCCATATGCCAATGTAGTAGGGTGTTTAATGTATGCGATGGTTTGTACTCGACCAGATATTTCACATGCAGTTGGGGTTGTCAACAGGTACATGGCAAATCCGGGTAAAGAACACTGGTCAGCAGTGAAATGGGTGCTTCGGTACTTGAGAGGCACAAGTAGTTATTGTATTTCTTACAATAAGAGTAGTGAATATGTTTGCGGATATGTTGATTCCGATTTTGCAGGTGATTTGGATAAGAGGAGATCAACTTCAGGGTACGTCTTTAATCTTGCAGGTGGAGCTATAAGCTGGATGTCAAAGCTACAGAATATTGTTGCTTTGTCTACTACTGAAGCAGAATACATTGCTGCTTCTCATGCTTGCAAAGAAGCGGTTTGGTTGAAAGGTTTTGCTTGGTGAGTTTGGTAGGTTACAGGATAACATCAGGTTACTTTGTGACAGTCAAAGTGCAATACATTTGGCTAAAAATCCGGCCTATCATAGTAAGTCAAAGCATATTCCAATCAAATATCATTTTGTAAGACAGGTTATCACTGAAAGGGGCGTTTCTCTTGAAAAGGTGCATACAAAGGAGAACTGTGCAGACATGTTCACGAAACCAGTTTTGTTGGAGAAGCTACGCTGGTGTTTGGCTTCTCTTGGCTTGCAGAAAAGATAAAATAATAATAATAGGGCATCAAGCGAATTGTTGTCAAGGTGGAGATTGTTGAGATTTTCTGTTTGAGTCAAATAGGAAAAAATCTCTGAAGGATGACAACAATAGGGATTCAATTCCTAGATTAGCTCCAGGTTGTTGGGAGGGAGTTAATGCCTCCTATATTTGATGTGAGGGAGTTATGAGGCTGTTAGATTCTCTAAGCTATATAACAGGCAATCATTCAGATGATTTTCTAAGAGTATGTGAGGATTTCTTGATGTAATCTCCAATTTGATTAATATATTCCTGATGCCTATGTTTGGTGGACGTAGCCCAGATTGGTTGGGTGAACCATGTTAAAAGCTGTGTCTTATGTGCTTGTTTATTTTTCTTCTGTGTGTTTAATTAAGTTTGCTGTGCACCTGATCCAACAGTTCAGTGTGTCCTGAATCGCCACTATTCTTGCATTCGGGTGATCACTAGAGTACTTAATATACCATGTCAACACGTGATCCTGCAGCGTGCTCACCAAAGTAGCCTTTTTAACGTTATCATATGTAATTCCATGGGCTTCTAATACTGCCTTTTCCACGAACCAGAACTGATCTGGCGCCTCATTTATATAGGCAACTTGATCACATTTTCCATTCCAACCCTTGGAGGTGGTGGGGGTGGGGTAGGTGGAGATGTGGTTAATGAAGGCAAGGTTGACGTAGGTGAATTGGGCAATGGCGTGGGTGGATGTGGTAAAAGTGGAATGTGTTGGTTTATCAGGTGGACCATGCTTCTTGGAGAGAACCCAGCGAGCTCCTCCTCGCTTTCTCGTGACCATGAAATCAAGGGACTATTTTCTAATCCTTTGATCCCTTGGTGGCCTCTCCCGCTCCACGTTAACCCAGACATCAATGGATTTGCATAACCCGTTTCTCACATAACAACATTTTAATCCAAGTATTTAATGATTTGATGTACTTACCCTGTGGTCCTTGGAGAAAATTCCTTTCTTCTTCACTATAACTTATAGTGGTGTCTATCGCAAACTCAATGATGAACCCCCTTATTACTCGATCCATCCAATGATCTACTGTCCTCGCAATCTTATCCTCAGATGCTTCTAGCCTACGCACCAGCTCTGGAGTCCACACTATTGGGTGATCAAGTCTGCACCTTCCCACACTATCAGCTAGCCTCACGATCCACTCATATAGTTCTGTCGAGAACAAAGCGAAGAAGATCACATGGATTTCTATGTATATGTAGTGATCCAACCACCTTTCCTTAGATATTCGAGGATTTATGTTTTCTTGTACCACAAACTCATGAAGCTTCTGATCCAACCAATCTTCCAACTCTTTCTTTGTAGGGTTCGAGTGTTCAGACATCATAAATCCCTTAGATAGATTGCGGTCCTGGCAGTGAAACCATTTATTGGCTTATTGGGCCCTGACCAAGGTTTGGAAGAGTTATTAGCCAAACAAATCCTGCAGCTACCAGCCCTTTCGGCAATAGCCTGCGGAATGCGGACTGAGGTCTCACCTGAGGTAGCAGGGGAGGGTGCTGGAACCAGGTTTCCACACCCTTGGGATGTCTTGATGTGGTCTGGAGGGTGTTGGTATTATGAAAAAGGTTTGGCATTATGTCACAGGTGTTATCCTTGATGGCAACTCACTTAGATGGAAGATCTTAGTTCAGGCTCTTAGAATGAAAGAAAAAGAGATATATGCAGGTTCCTCTTAACCAAGTCGTGTGTACACGCGGGTTAGGCAATCAAAAAGTGCGTATACGTATGCACGCACTTTCATGTAGAGAAAAGCATGTACTTGTGGGAAAACTTATTTTTGGTCCATGGTATTTAGTCCATTATATTTAGACCTATGGTTTTGCACCTTGGTATTGCATCCAAAGTGTTGAACCCAGGTATTGGGTCCCTAGTATTGGTTCTAAATGGTTTTGGACCATGGTATTGAGTAAGGCCTAAAACTATAAAAAGGGAAGGAGATCACTGGGCAAAGAATGAAAAAAAAGGATCAAATATATTATGAAGAGCAAGATCTAGAATTGGGTTATGGTACATTGCTAAATCTGAACCAAGGAGGAACCTGAGCACTAAAAGATGGATAAGTTCTATTGATGGGTCGAGATCTTCAGGCTTGAATAGTAGTATCATTGTGTGATTTTTCTTTTATCTGTTATAATTGGCACATGATTAGATCTATAAATCTAATAATATGGGTATAACTGATGTCTGATTAAGTGAAAAGGGTAAAACATCTTTTATAGATCTGTACATAGGTTCATCAGAGGTGCGTATACATGCGGGTTCAGCAACTGAAGACAGCGTATACGCTGGTTGGCCTTAATACAGTTGTGTATGTACACAGAGTTATGCATATTGAAGTAGCATACATCTCATGAAATATGTTTTAGCTACTTCTGTTTATTATTGCAGTATTCTGGGTTTAGAATGGTGTCTAGTTACTGTTACTGTTTTATGGTTACAACATTATGAGAAGTGATTGGTTGATTCAGTATTGGTTTGTACAAAGGAGATTGGTTGATGCAGATATACTTGATGTTTGATTTTATTTATGGATCCAGTCTGAAAATTTATGAAACGTGATCCCTGGAAGAAAAGAGAAGGTTGTAGCCTTCTGTAGGTCAGCACTTACATACTAGTACCTCAGCTAGTACAAGAGCTAAGGGGGTTGTAGCTCCCTTCCAGGAGAAGTTGGAGAACGAGAGAAGGTTGTAGCCTTTTGTAGGTAGCAGCCTGCATACTGATATAAAACTGCACCAGTACAGAATCATTGTAAAAATAAGTTTCTAATTAAAAGTAAGATAGAGATGAATTGCAGCAGGTGGTTTACACCCACGTTTTCCACCTTACATCTTGGTGTTCATGTGTGTTGCTTATGTGTGATGATTTGTTCTGCTTTACTACTCCTGTTTACTATTCATAGTGTTAATAATGTTCTGATGCACTCATTAAGAAGCAAATAACTGAATTATAAGTTTACTGGATATACGCTTGTTGCATTACACACAGTTTCATATACACGTGGTTTTCCTTAACTGAAGTAGCATATATGAATCTGAATATGGAAATGAAAAAGTTATAGTGATTTGATAATACTAATTCACCCCCCCCCCCCTCTCAATATTATTTCCAACAATTGGTATCAAAGCAGGTCCTTCAGAAGAAGCTTGATCGCTTGAAGGAAGATATATCATCATGAGCAACTACAAAAAAGAGGCATCGATCAGGCCACCAATTTTTGATGGGAGCAAATTCGTATATTGGAAGGTAAGAATCACAACCTATCTTCAATCTCTTGGTACAGAAGTCTAGGATATCGTGGAAATAGGATACACATTTCCATCAGCAACTCCTACAGATACATCTGGTAAGGAGCAGTATGAAACAAATGCAAAGGCTGTCAATACTCTATTAGGGAGCCTATCTCAATCAAAATTCATCAAGGTTATGCAACTAAAAACCACAAAAGAAATATGGGACAAGATAGTTTTGAGCTATGAAGGAGATGATCAGGTAAAACGAGCAAAACTACAAACTCTCAGAATTCAATATGAAAATATCAGAATGCACAATGATGAAAGTGTGGCTAACTATTTCCTATGTGTAGATGAGATTGTTAATTGTATGAAAAACTTGGGTGAAGAAATAAAAGAAGTTGTTTTGGTTGAAAAGGTTCTACTATCTTTGTCTTCTAAGTTTGAATAAAAAGTTTATGCCATAGAAGAAAAACAGAATCTACAGAGCATTACCATGTCACAACTGCATAGAATCCTAACTGCTTACGAAATGAGAAAAAGGGGACCATCAGACAAGAGAGAATCCGCATTCAAAGCCTCAGGAAAAGGAGATTACAATGACTCAGGACATATGTCAGAAGAAGAAGAAGAATCAAACTTTGTCAAGAACCTTCAACGGGGTTCTAGAAGATTCAGAGGTAAGCTGCGTTTCAAATGTTTTGTTTGTGGAAGAGTCAGTCACTATGCTGCCAAATGTCCTCATAAAGATAAGCTTGACAAAGGTAAGGAACCTGTTAGATGGAACAGAAAACAGAATATAAGTAAGAAGAGCTATTATACACATGAAGACAGTGATGGATTTTCAAATAGTGATGAAGATGAACAATGCAATGATTATATACTTTTGATGGCCTTTGAAGATGATTATTTCTTGGATGCTATAGATGAAGAAGGTCTTTATGAAGAAATTTCTAAACTTGAAATTTGTTTGGAGGAAAAGAATATGATTATAGATACTCTGACATTCCAACTTGCTGAAAGAGAAAAACACAATAAAAAGTTAGAATGTGAAATTGTGGGACTTAGAAACGATATTGAGAAATCAAAAGCTCTTAATCTTAGATTTGCTAAAGGATTTGAAACTTTAGATGAGATTATCAAAGGTAGCGTTCTCCTCTAATCAAGATGGGTCTTGGATATACTGAATAAGCATCTCAAGCACAAAAGCCATCCACCTCCAAAAGTTATCTTGATGTAGCAAGGAGAAGTGAACAGGTTGACAATCGATAGCCAAAGAATAATACAGATCACGAGGTAAATTAGGGACAATTTACTTCAAGAATGAACAAAGATCATCAAGTAAATCGGGGGCAATCTGCTTCAAGGATGAAGCTACAAACCACATGTAAATCATTCTCAATTTGCCTCAAGAATGGATGTCAATGGAAACTACAATCATTTGGTTGGTAGGTTTGATAATCACAGGAATTTCTTCAATGGCCAATGTTTCTCTTGTCATAATTTTGGTCACAAAGCTACTCAATGTGTTGCCTACAACACCATCATGACTAGAGAAGCTCAAAAACAAAGGAGTATGACTGGGATCATGAAAAGGACCTACAATAACTTTTCTGCTCTTGAAAATGAAATAGAATGTTCTATTTGTAACAACTTTGGTCATGGATATTCTGAATGCAGGAGTAGGTTTCGGCAAACAACCCAGAAGGAGCAAGCTTCATTAAGTCCCAAAACATGGGGAAAGAAAGATCTGCAACCAGAAAGATGTGGTATAGCCTTATATGCAGAAGAGAAAGAAAATCAGTGGTACATCGACAATGGATGCTCGAAACATATGACAGGTGATAAAGAAAAACTTTAGTCATATAGTGCCTTAGAAAAGGAAAGGAAGGACTCATTTGGAAATGACACCCCTGCACTCATAAAAGGTAAAGGTTCTGTTATTTTGAAATAAAAGGTGAAATTGGGAAATGTTATGTATGTTGATGGCTTAAAGCATAATTTATTGAGTGTCATCCAAATGTGTGATCAAGGAAATGAGGTAATATTTCGATCAAATGGATGTATTGCTCGTGAGCTTGATATAGGAGAAATAGTGATCAAAGGCATAAGAACTCCAAATAATTTATACATACTCAAAGGAGGACAAAAACAATTCTATCTAAGCAAGAATGATGAACACTAGCTATGGCACAGAAGATTGGGGCATCTAAGTTTCTCTTAGATAAGGAAAGCATGCAAATATCAGGCGGATTGTGATATCCCTGACATCAGAATTCCAGACAATACAATATGCAAATCATGTCAGTTTCGTAAGCAAACCAGAACTAATTTCCCTGAAAAGGAAGGATCAGCTAGTAGGCCACTTGAACTTGTCCATACTAATGTATGTGGTCCATCTAGGAAAAGGTCACCTCGAGGAGAAGAATACTTCATATTGTTCATTGACAACTTTTCTAGGATGTGTTGGATAGGATTTCTAAAGCATAAAGACGAAGCCTTCGAAAATTTCAAAGCATTCAATGCCTTGGTTGAAAACAAATCAGATCACAAAATCAAATGCCTCAGGTCTTATCGAGGAGGGGAATTTACCTCGGATGAATTTTTTGATTTTTTTGAAGAACATGGAATAAGAAGGGAATTATCTACTGCAAGGACTCCTTAGCAAAATGGAGTAGTGGAAAGGATGAATAGAATGGTTCAACAAATGGCTTGTGCTATGCTTGATGAGTCTAAAACTCCCGC
Organism: Pinus taeda; assembly: GCA_000404065.3. Classification (NCBI taxonomy): domain Eukaryota; kingdom Viridiplantae; phylum Streptophyta; class Pinopsida; order Pinales; family Pinaceae; genus Pinus; species Pinus taeda. Next base: position 102,241 of record APFE030174290.1, on the reverse strand, counting down.
AACCTTCTGTGGTGAATCTACATTTGCTACAATTACTATTCTCAACAAGACAAATGTCCGAGTCAATAGCACTCAAACTCCTCATAAACTTTGGTATGGTAAGGCTCCCACGGTAAAATACTTCAAAATTTTTGGAAGCAAATGTTACATCAAAAGGACTAATGAAAACCTTGGCAAGTTTGAACCTAGAGCAGATGAAGGAATTCTCCTTGGTTACTATCCTCACAACAAAGGATATAAGTGTTACAATAAAATACTTGGAAAAATTGTTGAAAGTATTGATGTAGTGGTTGATGAAGCAGGAAACATTCCTAGGAAAGTAAAATCTGAAAATTTTGAAGATGATGAAGACTATCCTTCAACATCCAATCAGACTTATGATGAAGAAGAAACCCATGAGGCACCAGAAGAACAGATAAGGATAGAAGAAAAAACTCCATCCAGGTACGTTCAGAAGAATCATCCAGAAACTCAAATTTTGGGGCAAAAAGAGGTAGGTGTACAAACAAGAAGAACTATTTCAGAAGCTTCAAGCTATCTACCATTGCTCTCGTCCACTAAACCACAAAATGAAAGAGAAGCATGCAAAGATGAATGCTGGGTCAAGGCCATGAATGAAGAACTTGAGTAGATTTAAAAGAATAACACTTGGGAGTTGGTTCCTAGACCAAACGATAAGAATGTCATAGGGACAAAATGGATATTCAAAAACAAGCTAAATGAAAATGGAGATGTGATTAGAAACAAGGCCAGACTTGTTTGTAAAGGTATGCTCAACAAGAAGGTATAGACTTTGAAGAAACTTTTGCACCAGTTGCTAGAATTGAGGCCATAAGAATGTTCCTTGCTCTTTCTAGCTTTCAGAAGTTCAAAGTATTTCAAATGGACGTGAAATCTTCCTTTCTGAATGGAGACTTGGATGAAGAAGTGTATATTGAGCAACCCGATGGGTTTATCCTTGGAAATGATCCAAAACCTATATGCAGACTCAAAAAGGCTCTCTATGGCGTTAAACAGGCTCCAAGGGCTTGGTATTATTGGTCGGATAAGTACCTCCATCAACAAGGTTTTACAAAAGGATAAATAGATAGCAATCTATATATAAAAAATGATAATGATAAGTTGCTAATACTTGTTGTGTATGTTGATGATATCATCTTTGATAGAAATGAAGAAGACATGAGTCAAAACTTTTCCTTGGTGATGCAAAAGGAATTTGAAATGTCCTTTCTCGGTGAGCTCACGTATTTTCTTGGTTTAGAAGTTCAACAAAACAAAGACGATATTTTTCTATCACAAACCAAGTATCTCAAGCAGATCTTGTAGAAATATGGGATGGAGGATTCGAAACCAATATGTACCCCTATGGTAACAGGATGCAGCCTCAGCACAAATGATGAATCAGCAGTATTACATCAACCAGCCTATAGATCCATGATTGGTAGTCTGCTCTATCTAACAAGTACCTGACCAGACATTATGCATGCAGTAGGAATAGTTGGAAGGTTTTAAGCAAATCCAAAGGAAACTCATCTTCAGGCAGTTAAGAGAATTTTCAAGCATCTTTAAGGAACTCAAAACTAAGGCTTATGGTATCCTAGAGATACAGATCTCACACTTCATGCATATACAAATGCAGATTGGGCAGGAAGCATGGATGACAGAAAAAGCACTAGTGGTGGTCCATTCTTTATGGTTTCCAAATTAGTATCTTGGTTCAGCAAGTAACAAAGTTCAATTGCATTATCTACAACCGAAGCAGAATATGTAGCTGCTACATCTTGCTGTACACAACTCCTTTGGATGATGCAAACATTGCAAGACATTCAATTCACTTGTACTCCACCTATCTCCATTTTTTGTGATCATACAAGTGCAATCAGCATTTCAAAAAATCCAGTCATGCATTCAAAGACCAAGGACATACCTATCAAATATCATTTTCTCCACAAATAAGTGCTTGAACAGAAGGTCAAATTGGAGTATGTTCCCTCCAAGGAACAGGTTGCTGATATACTCACCAAACCACTGCCCAAGGAGACATTTGAATACCTTAGACAAAAGCTGGGAGTAGTTGATGCATCATCTTGCTGTTGAAACTTGTTTGTTTAAGAGAAAAGTGGTTGTACGCGAGTTTAATGAGAGAATCCACGTACATATGATGGTTTATGTGGATTCAGTCATGTATATGTTGGTTTGAAGACAAATAGTGGGCCAGGCTCAGGATGAAAAGAGTCTAATATGGGTCTGACAGAGACCATCTCGCACAAGTTCAGGGGGAGCATATATTCTTCTAATAATGCATTGTTGGCATTATCTTAGAAGATATTGGTTCAATTTCACAGTTTTTTTTATTTCAGATGGAACAGGTGCAGAGGGAGAACATGGTTGCTAGTCTGAATGATGATTGACAGATGCTGCTAATGACAGTTGTTGATAACTATCATAGTCTTGTTGTAGATATTTTGTCTCTATGTCATGTATTTGTTTACTTATCAAGGTCATGTAATGACATATCTTGGTTTCCCCACTATGCCTGGGATGGATGATGTAATGTTCTTGCTTTATCATGTGCAAATTCTTGGTGTATCCCCACTTGGTTGGGTGAATGAGTCAATATTGGTATATTCCCACTTCGTTGGAAGATGGATGTATGTATGAGTCTTTAGTGATAGGAAGGTCATTTATGATGTATAAAGTCATGTTTCCTCTTATAGAACATCTTTTTGCAGACCTTGCCTACAGTCAGGGGGAGCTTGGACAGCACAGTAGGGCAGAGAATTCAGCATGTACTCAGGGGGAGTGTAACCCTTTGCCCTTGACGACCAAAGGGGAGAATGACTTTGAGTGTCTTGGGGTTGCCATTAAGTCCAAAGGGGGAGATTGTTGGCATTATTATAGAGGTTTGGTGCTATGTCACAGGTGTTGTCCTTGATGGCAACTCACTCAGATGGAAGATCTTAGTTCAGGCTCCCAGAATGAAAGAAAAAGAGATATACCCAGGTTCCTCTTAACCAAGTTGTGTGTACACATGGGTTAGGCAATCAAAAAGTGCATATATGTATGCACGCACTTTCATGCAAAGAAAAGCACGTACATGTGGGAAAACTTATTTTTGGTCCATGGTATTTATTCCATTATATTTAGACCTATGGTTTAGGACCTTGTTATTGCATCCGAAGTGTTGAACCCAGGTATCGGGTCCCTAGTATTGGTTCTAAATGGTTTTGGACCATGGTATTGAGTAAGTCCTAAAACTATAAAAAGGGAAGGAGATCACTAGGCAAAGAATGAAAAAAAAGGATTCAATATCTTATGAAGAGCAAGATCTAGAATTAGGTTATGGTACATTGCTGAATCTGAACCAAGGAGGAACCTGAGAGCTAAAAGATGGATACGTTCTATTGATGGGTCGAGATCTTAAGGCTTGAATAGTAGTATCATTGTGTGATTTTCTTTTATCTATTATAATTGGCGCATGATTAGATCTATAAATCTGATAATCTAGGTATAACTGATGTCTGATTAAGTGAAAAGGGTAAAATATCTTTTATAGATCTGTACGTAGGTTCATCAGAGGCATGTATACACGCGGGTTCAATAAGTGAAGACAACGTATCCGCTGGTTGGCCTTAATACAACTGTGTATGTACACAGGGTTATGCATATTGAAGTAGCATACATCTCATGAAATATGTTTTAGCTACTTTTGTTTATTGTTGCAGTATTCTAGGTTCAGAATTGGTGTCTGGTTACTATTACTGTTTTCTGGTTACAACATTTTGAGAAGTGATTGGTTGATTCAGTATTAGTTTGGACAAAGGATATTGGTTGATGCAGATATACTTGATGTTTGATTTTATTCATGGATCCAGTCTGAAACTTTATGAAACATGATCCCTGGAAGAAAAGAGAAGGTTGTAGCCTTTTGTAGATTAGCACCTACATACTAGTACCTCAGCTAGTACAAGAGCTAAGGGGGTTGTAGCTCCCTTCCAGGAGAAGATGGAGAAGGAGAGAAGGTTGTAGCCTTCTATAGGTAGCATCCTATGTACTGGTGTAAGACTGCACCAATACAGAATCATTGTAAAAAGAAGTTTCTAATTAAAAGGAAGATAGAGACGAATTGTAGCAGGTGGTTTTCACCCACATTGGGTTTCCACCTTACATCTTGGTGTTCATGTGTGTTGCTTATGTGTGATGATTTTTTTCGATTTACTGCTCCTGTTTATTATTCATAGTGCTAATAATGTTCTGATGCACTCATTAAAAACAACTAACTGAATTATAAGTTTACTAGATATACGCTTGTTGCATTACGCACAGTTGCGTATACACATTGTTTTCCTTAACTGAAGTACCGTATACGAATCTGAATATGGAAATGAAAAACTTATATTGATTTGATAATACTGATTCACCCCCCCCCCTCTCAGTATTATTTAGAAAAGAGGGGTCACGAACCGTTCTGTGGCCTCGCACCACTCTAGATTATTATCGCAAAGATCCCTGCGGGTGTACTTTCTTATTAATGAAATTATTATAGATTTGATCTTCTTGTTACCGTCTTTAAGAAAAAATTTAACAATAAAACCCAGTGAGTGTGATAATAAAAAGAATAAACTCATATAACAGATGCATAAACCAGAACACAATAGATCCGCGATACTTCAAAAACCACTTATCTTTATTAAAATCTTCCATCACTACAACCAGATCTGCCCTGCGCACTCAACTATAGGGGTCCACGCACACAGCTGCAGACTCTACCAGGGCTTTGGCCACATAGCTATAGAGCCTCTACCTATCTACCAACACCCTTGACTCAAACTTATAGATGTAGATAATACTGTCTTCACAAACCCATAACACCAAGATCCAAACCAAAAACTTCTCAAAAACTGACTTCTATCTATATAGCTTTGCTCTATTTATACATTCCCATGGTCCGTAGACCATGGGTAGGTTGACTCACTTCCTATTATTTTACATTATTCTTGGGCAGACAACCATTTGACTTGTCTCATTACAATTCGCACTCTATGAACTTTGCAGAGTTTTTACCATACTTTTTCCCAAAATTGTGGACTTTGGGTCCCAAAACAGTTACGTGGGGCCTTCGCTACCAAACACCATGGGCAATAACTGTGGCTTGCTATTAATTCCCATTTTAATGTTCATCTCCATGAACAACCAGAATATTTTTTTGTCCCTTATCCTTTGTGCATCCATGGTTTCCCACAACGAAGCATACTTCGCTCCCTTCAGAAGGTCCTCCATGATCATCAAGAATTGGCTATCTTCTAGAAATTCCCAGGCCACTAGTACTATTTACAATAGAAGCCACGCATAGTGAAAATTTTTTCCCTACTCTCGTGCCTCATGGAAATTATCAAGGAAATCTCCACATAAATAGTTTGCCCAATTGAATTGGACCCCTTCTATGCATTATGCGGTTAGTGCAACCATCGACGTGGGCACCTCATCCACATGGCACTTCCACATAACCTTCCCCTCCAATATCTATGTTGCATCTTCAACCGCAGGTTTGTTGATGTTGGAAATTGCATACCCTCTCTTCTTCTTCTCTAGCTTAAACTTCTTCTTCATGGCCTCCGCGGCGGCCAAATCATCACTCTTTCCCTCCGAGATGTTTGCTAGGTCCTCCCCTTTGCAAGTGAGCCAGGTAATTCTATGAATCAAATGGTCTGTGATGGGGATGGTCTCCTGCAACCACAAGCACCCATCATGTACTAGGTAGAGTAGTTTCCTGATGACAAAAATGGTAATTGGGGCACGATGGTAATGTGACACCCAAAGCCGGTTTAGCAACCCTTCTTTCTCAACTCCTCTTATCCATTTACGTGGCTCCAACTCTATCATTCCAGCTAATGCATCTATCTTCAGGCGCATTAGCTTTATGGTTACTAAATGTGGGAACTTCTCGTGGTCTGCGAGATCCCAGTCTTCAAATTTCAATATGGACACTCGTCCCAAGTGCGATCCTTTAAAAATAATGTCGTCCGGGAGAAATGGAGTCTACAGAGAGCTCTTGATCTCATCTATATCTTTGGGCACCTTTTCTTTACCCTTTCGCAGAGGAACATATGCGGGCAACCTAGTAGGAGGGTCCGCACCCTGGGTTTGAACCTCCATTTCTACATCCTCCTCCTCTACTAGAATTTCTTTAAATTCTTCCTCCTTATCGGCCTCCTAATTGATAGCCTTCCCCTTTTCTTCCATGGTGAGATGTTGGGCATGGGATCCCCCGTATCATGTTTTTGGGGCTCAAAGCCCAATTTTTTGTTAACTATATTGTAAGACTCTGCAAATTGCAAGCGCAGAGTGTGAAGTCTAGGATGAGTCATAGGGTTTTCCGTCCTAAAATATTGTAATTTAATGTAAAGCTGTGTCAGCCTATCCAAGGTCTGCGAACCATGCGATTGTATAAAGAGAGAAAAGATCTAACTGTAAACAAAAGTACAGATAGATAGAATAGTGAAGGTAGGGTTCAAGGTTAGAGTTGGATCTAAAGTTTATTGTGTCATCATAGTAGGAGGAGGCTCTACAGCTGAATGCGCAAAGGCCTAGAAGAGTCCACAGCTAAGTGTGCAGACCCCTGCAGCTGAGTGCACAGGGTGGAGTCAAGTCTATACTTGGGATTGTAAGTTAATAAAAATAAGTTTACACTGTGCATCTATTCTTGAATCTGTATTTTGATGTTATGTATTACTTTCACTCTATTTATTTATTGTGCGCAATTGATAAATACTTTTATGAATGCTTATAGGAAAATAATATAAGGAATCAGCTCACAGAGCCTAATTAAGGAAGACTTGGGTAAATAACACGGGTCACGTTGCGGCTAGAACTGTGCGAAGAGAGTATCACAGGGTGTGGGGTGCCCGCTGATGTGCGTAGCACAGTAAGTATGAAGGTTGGACCATGTACCAATCACCTCCTATCAGACATCCCCATGGTGTGGAAACCTAGTTCTAGCACCCTCCCATACTACTTCGGGTGAGACCTTAGTCCGTGCTCCACGGACTGTTTTCGAAAGGACCAGTAGTACCAGGATTTTCTTGGGTAAATCACTTTGAACCTGGGTCAAGCCTCGTTAAGCCAACAAATGGTTCCATTTCCTAGACTGGGATCTGCAAAAGGGATGTCTGATGTCATGCCACTAGGACCCAACAAAGGAGGAAATTGAAGAGTGGTTGGACAAGAAGATTCACTAGTGCTTGACACAGGAAAAAAGAACTCCGCAAGTATCTAAGTAAAAGTGGTTGGAGTGCTACGTGTATATGGAAATCCACAAAATTTTCATTGCATCCCTTCCTTCTAAGTTGTATAAGTGGATCGCGAAGTTGGCCGATAGCCAGGCAAGGTGTAGGCTCAACAAACCAATAGTGTGGACTCTGGAATTAGTGTGCAAACTAGAAGCATCAGAATATAAGATCACGTGAGTTGTGGACCATTGGCTAGACTAGATAGTAGGGGGATTTATCAATAAGTTTGTAGTAGACATGATTGTGAGCTATAGCGAGGCAAAATGATGCTTTCTCAAAGGACTGCGAGGTAAGTATATTAAATCTTTGAATACTTGGATTAAGATGCTATTGTGTGAAAAAAGGGTCATGCAAATACATTAATGTTTGGGACTACGCGGAGTGGAAAGATCTACAAGTGTAGAGAAGAATTAGAAAATATTCCCTTAATTTCACCCTTGCAAGAGAGCAAGGAAGAGTTTGCTAAGGTCTCTTCGATAAGCGCGGTCAGTTTGATAAGGCAGGGCATTCCACAGTTACCACCTCCACCCACACCACCACCCGCTTCACCTCCCTCACCTCCATCTCCACCCACTCCACCTACACCACCTCCACAGTTCAGTATGGCAAGCATGATCAAACTACCAGTATTCATAGGAGTATGGAATGAAGATCCAGATCAATTCCAGTTCATGGTAAGAGAAGTATGGGAAGCACAAGGTGCCATCGATAGCAATATTAAGAAGTCTACATTGGTGAGCATGTTGCAGGATCGCGCATTAACATGGTATATCAAGCACTCTAACGACCACCCAAATGCAGGGATAGTGGAGATCTAGAATTTGTTGAACAGGGAATTTAGCAGGCCAAGGTCAGAAACACAATCAATCGTCGGGTTTAAAGAAATCATGATGCTCCTAGGCAAGACTCCCTGGGACCTAGATCAATGGATGAAGAGTACAATCCGCAAAGCCTATATGACATTGACAGATGGACAACATCACACATGGTTTGTAGCATCTTTGACATTGCACTTGAGGACAGTGCTGTCACAACATAAACTTTCCACCCAGGACGAAGAATTGCAAATGGCAATGAGATTACATGAGACCCCGATACAAGACCCTAGGTTGGGAGTTCAAAAAATCCACGCGCAAATAAAAAATTTCTATATGGAAATGCAAAGTTTGAAGCAAGATAGGACACCAAAGCCAGAGGCACATGAGGAAGTATGGTGCATAAAATGCAAAGGCTAGGGCCATGACAAGGATCATTGTCTAATGTTCACTAACTACTTGGTAGGAGGAGGTTCAATGCTATTGAGACCGGAGGCACAGGCAGGGCTAAGTGCGGCACCCACTTTATGGTGCAGGATCTGTCAGATAGGAGGGAAACACATGATGGATAATTGTCATTTGTTGTAGAAATATACACAGACACACCAGCAAAAGTTTTGTAATTTATGCATGCCGGTAGGCCACGATGAGTGCACTTGCCATAGTTCTGAGCTAATGATGGATTGGACCCTTGCCTATAGGATGCAGATTGAAACGCGAGCCCTTGACCCAGTTGCGGGGATGGCGCACAATGGATTTCAAGGGTGAGGTTGAGGACGAGGTGGAATGGGACCAGGGAGGGGCCATAGACAATTAATTTGTTATAGTTATGGAGGACCAGGGCACTATGCCTGTGATTGTGCCAACCCAACGAGGGTATCCTATTCATATTATGCTTAGTTTTATCATGAAACAATAAACTCTCCTACGTTGATCACAAAGATGCACGGAAAAGGGGTATTCCATCCTCCCCTGACTCAGACTATACAAATGATGAGGTCTGGGCCGCATGAAGAGGACCCGAATGTAAAGATGATTCTCAGAAGTGGTACGGCCATGAGAGAGGATACGAGGAAGTAGCCATAGGAAGGTACGCAGGTTCACAAGGCTCCTGCAAAGGACCCTGAGTTTGACTTAGAAAATGCAAAGGAGAAATTCATGGAAGCTAAGAACAGCTTCATAGAGGCCTTCACTTCAGGTAGTAAGGATCAACTAGAGCCAAGAATTGATCCTGCAATGCTCACTACCTTTCTGGAGACATGCATGAAACTACTGCGCAATAGTAAGGCAGTGAAAGGACTACAAGAGCTGATCACCAGGTCTGTAGGCTTAGGAGAACCGCACGTAGTCTGGAAATTGGGGAAGCACGTATTGTGCACTCAAAGGGAAATGAGGTTGATTGCACAGATCAGTGAGTATGAAATGGATCAAGTAATCCTAGATCTGGGTTTGGACGTGATTGTATTACTAAAGAAAAAATGGGAATGCATGGGTGAGCCTGTGTTACAATGGTCCCCTATTCAATTACAAATGGTGAACCAATAGAAGGTTTTGCCCATGGGGAGGTTGCAAGAGGTAGCAGTTGATATTGAAGGCATGAGCACATAGGAGGATTTTGAGGTAATAGAGATTTTCGATGACAACAATCCCTATCCTGCACTGTTAGGACTAGATTGGGCCACCGATATGAACAGAGTCGTCAACCTAAGGAAGTGAACAATGATCTTCAAGAAGAATTCACTATGCGTAGTAGTCCCACTGGACCCAGCCGAAGGAACACGCTACATTGAACCAGTGCACGATGATGATAGCAGTGATGATCTTGATTGTATTTACAAGATAACTATGTGAGACCAGGATTGGGTGAATCTGATTGCATATGGGAGGATCTCATGGGAGTGCAAAATCTCCTGCATTTCAGATTCAGATGAAGAAGTAGAGTGATGGCAGAATCGGTTGCACGAAGCGACGGCGCTGAGTTTCAACATGATGGTTAGATCATTGCGTTTCACGACAACAAAGGCAAGAGAGCCACTGACATATGATGGATTGATAGTGGTGGATGAATTCCTGAGAAAATTTGAAAGCGCAGTAACAAAACAATAGCAGTTTGATGCATTGAAGTGGGCATTGCGTGCAACACTTGCACGATGGTGGGGTACATATAAAGGAAATTTTGAGGACTGGCGTGGATGTAGAAGGATGATGTGCCTATAGTTTGGAAGCTTCTAGCTTCGAACAAGAGTTGGTCAGTAAGGATGGAGAAACATGCACGCCCACCTATTTCGATGGGTATAAACATGTGATGTGTAGCCCACACAAGCACACCCCAAACTCAGGATCATAAATCGGAACAGGACACAGCAGTAGGAAAGTCGATGCAGACCACAAACTTTCCATGTGGAAGCATTCACTAAGGTGTGCGGAGTCTTGAACAGGGTTCATGAGGCAAGAATGACTGATTGGGAACTATGCCTGCTAGCTGTTCGATGGGCCTATAGGACCATGTGCAAAAACCTGAGCGCGGAGATGATTCCAAAGCTGAGGAGTAGAGTCGAGACCAAAATTTTGGAGGAAAGGAGTCCTCATGCAATAGCTCCCATAGTTTGTATAGTACACAATGACCAGGACAAAGGAATTATGCAGCTACGCGAGGGTGAACATATGCAGATTCAAGAAGCCATTCAGCGAGGGAAACTTAAAATTCCCAAACTTGAAGAAGATCGGGTACAACTGAGGAAGAAAAGCATGTTAATGGACATGGAGATCAAAAAACTAGAAAACAAAATTGCACAAGCATGTCTCATTGATGAAATAAGAATGACAAGACAACATACAGATAGCCATACTACTACATTAGAACATTGTTGCCAAGAGTTTGTGACTCTGCTACCATGGCTGTGACTACATATTACCAAACAAAATAACCAGGGGAGCGCACCACATAAGGAAGAATATGCGGTGCTAGTTGTTGCAAGGGTACTTGAGGAGTGCCTATTGCCTAGGATAGAAGGTGGATTGAAGTCTCGTATAGGTGTTGCAACCACTTGACTAGCTATAGGGAGCACAGCCTCAGTGCTCCAAGTAGTTGAAAGAGAGTGTGGGACTATAAAGGAGTATGTGGGGGAGCTACATGATAAAGAGGTTGCGCACAGGATAGGCATGTCACAAGGGTCGCGCCCATGTAGAGGGGGCTGCACTACCGCACGGGTAGGCAAGGAAGTGACCATTGGTGTCACTGTTCATGATAAGATGTCTAATTTAAGACAAAGAGTAGCAGGCGGTGGGAAATTAAGACATGAATTAAGAGCTAGATTTGGGATGATCTACCACCAAGTAGGCATTACTGACTTGGAAGTGGGGGGAATGGTTGAATTCAAATTCAAAAAATTCTATTAAACCCCCAGGGCTAGCCACAAGACAACACTTGGTTATTTGAGAGTTGAATGGTTACAGAGCATTGAGCGCCAAGCACTCTTACCACCTTTGAGTACGTGACAAAACATATCCCGTGTAAACATGATGACTGCTACAAGACCAGGAGTGCGATTTGCCGAAGATACCACTGGTGAGGCCACAAAGCCCCATATGGTCCACGCGGAGCCCAAAGATGTGGTGGTTGTGCCATAAGTTTTGAAATCGCCACATATGTTGCAGCCGAAGAAAGATAAGCAAACTATGGGATAGTCTGCGTATCCCCAAGAAACCCACGGGTCAGTAAGTTGTCAATGGAAGAAAAAGGCAAAGCCATCACCATTGAATCAAATGAAGAGGAGGAAGACTTACATGCTCTAATAAATCAAATAGAGGTGTCAGACAATGTGGAGGAGGATGTCCCACCAATGCCTTCTGCAACAAAGTTACCCATGTACGTCCCTCCGTGGAAAGGGAAAGTTACAGCGACCAAAGACATGGAGGCCATGAAGGGTGCACTCCAAACCCTGCTCCTCCTTGATGGCATTACTTTTGAAGGCCTATCCCTCGGTTGGGTGCCTACCCTGAAATTCAAAGATTGGGACCTCGCAGACAGTGAGAAGTTCCCGCACCTGGCAACAGAAAGCTTGATGAAAAAGAAGTTGGAGGGGCCAGTGATCACGCTAGAGCTGTGCAAAAATGGTTGCGTGGTGAGGAGAAGGTTGGGTTACTTCATCTATGATGGATACCCCACTTTCACTGCACACCCATCACCATTTTCATCATTAGGAAGTTGTTGTGCCTGGTGCATGATCGATATCTATGGTTGGAGGAGCCTATTCCCATCATGGTGGAACTTATTCATAGGATTTCTTAGCCTCCCTGTAAGAGAAGAGACCCCGGGGAAATAGCTGGTAAAAGCAGTGATTTGGCTCTCGCGGAAGCCATGAAAACCAAATACAAGCTAGAAAAGAAGAAGTGTAGCTATGCAATTGCGAGTATCAAGGACAAAGGCATGTGCGTAGCCACCCAGCTCCTGGCTAACAAATTAATGCGAAAGTGTCATGCCGATGAATTACCTGTGCCTGTGGTTGTGTTGGCCAAACTGTGCATGGAGGGGTTCTAGTTCAATTGGGCTAAGTTCCTCTGTGAGGAATTTTTGATGAACTACAAGGAGGCTCAAGAGCAAGGTAAGACCTTCCACTACACGTGGTTTCTCTTATCCATCTTGTTGGTAGCAGGCGAGCTACCAGTAGATAGCTAGTTCCCACCTATCGACTAGGACCTACCTGAGGTCACAAAGTATGCTTCACTCTGGGCCATGAAAGATGCAAATTGGATTCACGCGATCAATGTTTCTTGGGTGATGATGGAGGCAAACATCTAGATGTGGATCAATAGAAGACCACGGTTGTCTCCCATAGTGTACTCCACTCTGCAGAGCTTTGCAAAGTTTAAAGAAGACATGCACAACATTCATGTCCAGGCGTGGAAGGATCCAACAAAGGAATGGACAAAGCTTCCATTTATTTCTATTGATGACACCATCTTAATAGCATTGGAAACATGGCCTCTCGAGTGGCGCGCCCTAGATCTTGCAAAGCATGATAACATAGTGGTACAAAAATAGAAGGATGCCATGAAGCTGCTGGCTCAGTAGAAATGCAATGACCAGTTGGCTACGGAGGTAAGGGCTATCTGTGAGGTAGTGATGGATGCTGCAGAATAGACTAAGGCCGCCGAAAAAGTAGCAACAACATAGGCAATAGGGGCCACCATAACGCGGGAGGAAGGAGGCCTGTAGTTGACCACATGACAGGGAACAGAGGACACAGTGGAAGGTGCAGACCCAAGCATGACATCTGCACAATTGAAACGACGACGCGGTATGGAACAAGTAGACCTACAGAACAAGACCAAGGCTTCTAAACTAGACAGTGAACCTATTACATTGATAGAGGGTGACATCTATGAGATCAGTGAGATAGTTCACGAGGTCACCAGGGAAGCACTTCAGGAAACGATGATGGAGCAGCATAATGTGTTCGGGGCCCTCAGGGCCCAGCTGTAGGAACTTCAGGTGCGACCCCCACAAGAGGGAATGGGAGCTGCCTACAGTGCCGCAAGTACATCGGCAATGGAGCAGTTGCTATGGGCCAAAATGGCTAACACCATCGTACTGCCGAAAGGAGTACTAACAACGGAAACCATGGAGGATAGAGCTGCGGTGGGCCGGATCAAGGGACTTGGCCTAAACTTGGCTGCCTTTCTGCAAGATACATTATACCAGCTATGTGATGGGGTGACAGTAGAACTCCATGCTAGGGAAGGATGCACAGTAAAAATTCTCAGTGAACAGAGAATCAACATCAATTAGCTTATTCTACAATGTGATGAAGTGTTGGCATAGAATCAACAGCTAGAGCAATGGTAGAGGAAGCATGTCGCCATGTTCTAGAGCTAGAAATTGCAACAGACCTCCGAGTTGGAGTGAAAATTCATAAATTGGCTAGTGGATTCCACAAGGCAAAGGAGGAAGCAACGAGGATATAGCTGGACCTCAACCTTCATATTGTCGAACTACAATTAAAGGCATAGTCATCCATGCCCCTGAAAGTTAGGGAACAATGCGCTGGTGCTATCCAAAAAGGGCTGCAAGAAATAGGACAGGCAGTGAAAAATTGTACTACTATGTTGGAAGAATCCTTCGTGGTCCTCATTTCCTTACAAGAGGACCCCACCATACAGTTCCTGGAAATAGAGGCATAGGAGCTTCAAGTGTAGTATGACAGTGTGCACGGAATGGCGGAAATAGTTGTCCTGACCCAATGGCTAGAGAAGGTACAGTAGGTGAAGGCGTTGAAGGAACAGGTGGATGCCACGTGATAGAAAGAGCCAGTACTTAAAGTGTTCATCCAACCTTGGATGGATGAGGCCTTTGTCATCACTACCAATATCGAAGGAAAGCTCACACAGATGAAGGTGATGCATGCCTTAAGATAGGGATTTTCCCTTGATGGTGAGCATTTGGCTAAAAGAGTAGAGTAGATCCAGCAAATGGCAAAACAGTGCATTGCAGACCTTCGTGTAATATAGGAACACTTGGAGGGGCTCTGTGCCAAGATCGCCACACTAGCAGAGTGACCTGGGATGAGTCACGATGATTATGTTGGGGGCCTGTTGGGCATGGGATATCCTGTAGCATGTTTTTGGGGCTCAAAGCCCTAGTTTTTGTCAATTATATTGTAAGACTCACGAATTGTGGGCACGAAGCACAAAGTCTAGGATGAGTCATAGGGTTGTCTACCCTAATTGTAATTTAATGTAAAGTTGTGTCAGCCTACCCATGGATCATAGGCCATGGGATTGTATAAATAGAGCAAGGCTCTAAGTGTAAAGAAAAGTATGGATAGATAGAATAATGAAGGCAGGATTTGGGGTTAGAGTTTCATCTAAAGTGTACTGGGTCATAGTAGTAGGAATAGGCTCTGCAGCTGAGTGTTTGGACCCTTGCAGCTGAGTGTGTAGGACAGAGTTGGGTTTGTACTTGGGATTGAATTTTAATAAAAAGAAGTTTACTCTATGCATTTTTTCTTGAATCTGTATTTTGATGTTGTTATCACTGAAAATATTTCAAAGGAAAAGGGTAAGGTAAAATTTAATTGATCCTACACATACTCATGTTGATCTTGTTCGTGTTCATGCAATAGACATTTGATACAATTCTTAGTTTGATCAAACAAGCCTATGGTGAGCAGAGATCAGAAATCTTCATCATTGTTTCAAGCAGCGTTGTAGAAGGTTTTGTCTTCATACAGATACATGGGCAAGGTATACACATGAAAAGAAAAATATTCCAAAACATTTTTGTGTAATCAAAGAAGGACAACAGGCATAATTGATTTCGAATATCCTTGTGGAGACCAAAAGCAAAAAGGAGGAACTTTCTCTCCCTGTTTTACCAGTCAATTTCTAGAAGCGTTTATGAGCAATTAAAAACTCATCCCTAAAAAGTGAAAGAGGTTTTCATTACTAATATACTGAATTACAAAATCCTCTTCCAGTTTCTTCAAATCCATTATTATTTTGGAGAAATGAATGATCAAACTTGCGCTACAAAACTGCTGTAAGTGCAGTTTTTCACAAGCCTATTTCTCTGTTTGACACCTGTTTTTCAAAGACATATTTTGAGCGGTAGGAAAGGTGTTTCAAAAAACAAAGAGAGGTTGTTTTTAAGCATGGATTGTTTCACAAAAGCCTCGTTCCATTTTTCCAAATACATTTTTTATGAGAAGTTATGAGCTCTGTCCCAAGACCTATTTTTCAGCCAGAACAGAGCAAGGGACAGTTTCCTAGTTTCTAGGAACAACAAAAGGATGAGTCATCAAGGGCCAGCTGGAAGGTTATGAGCTTCATCAAAATCGACTTAATGGAGTTTTATGTGTCAAAAGGAGTATTTAATTCCTAGATAAGGTTTTTTTTATCATAATGAGGAGTTACACTCCTAATTATCTTAGGTCTCTAGGACTCCTAGTTAGTTGTCTTTTGTATTAAATAGTTAGTTTAAGTGTCAATAGGTGTCAAATAAGGAGGAATTCGAATTCCCCTCATGCTTGAGGAGGAATCTCAGTTAGGTAGAAGAACTCTATATATAGCTGGAGCAGCAATGTAATAAGGGTTGGAAATTTTATGAAAAAGGCTGATATTTGGCTTTTGTAAAACTCTGTTTTGATAATACATGTTTGGGTTTACTTCTCAGGATTCATGAGGGATTTTATGTTTAGAATGTGTGATGTTGTCCTTTTCCTAATTCTTATAGTAGTATGAATTTTTAATCACTTAGAATTCACTTGAGGTGCTGTAACTTCCTGTATGCATTCATAGACTGTGTGGTCCTATCTGAGTTGTTATGTTCTAAATATTTTAAATGTTGAATGCCCTGACTTCTATGTAAGGTTGAATTCATTGTCATATTGAGATGTTGTTGACTCCATAAGCCCAATGGATAGTTGCTAAATGTTTTTCCACCATTCATATTCTTACAAGTTGTTTCACAAGAGTTAGCCATCTTAACTATAATCAAAATCATTAACCCCTTTTTGAGAGAGCCCTCTCAAGTTGAGGAGGCTAAGCCTCAGCCTAAAGTAGGTTTGAAATAGTTACTTAGAGTCAACATGATCAGCAGCCTATTAGGACCTGATTTTGAGATAACAGATGTTATGCATTACTTTCACTCTGTTTATTTACTACGTGCAATCGCTAAATACTTGTATGAATGCTTATAAATGAAAATAATCTAAGTAATAAGCTCATAGAGCCTAATTAAGGAAGACTTGAGTAAAAAACATGGGTCGCACTGTGGATAGAACTACGCGAAGACAATATTGCAGGGCGTGGGGTGCCTACTGATACCTGTCGCACAATAAGTGCGAAGGTTGGACCGTGTACCAATCACCTCCTATTAGACATCCCTAGGGTGTGGAAACCTAGTTCTAGCACCCTCCCATACTACTTTAGGTGAGACCTCAGTCCGCACTCCATGGACTGTTGTGGAAAGGGCCAGTAGCATTGGGATTTTCTTGGCTAAATCACTTCTGAACCTGGTTCAGGCCCCACTAAGCCAACATGAGCCTAGTTCTCAGTGGATTTCTATGTGATACGCACACCCATACCATGGCCTACTTGTGTCTCTTGGGTCTCAGTGTGTGCGACGATTTAGGGATTTCTACAAACTATCCCGGCACTTTCTGGGGAGCCTGCACAGCTTCCTCGGCAGTCATTACTCTGGTATCCATGGCTTCTTTAGGTGCTACCATAGTACGATTCCAAAATTGTCTCAATGTCTCTAGTAATTGCTCAAGCTACGAATTCACCTTGAGAAGATCAAACAAGTCTGGATTCATGAATGTTTGAGCGTGCAACAATTCAGTTATCAAATTGCCAAGTGTTGTTTTTTGGATAACCCTTTGTAATTTATAGTTCCTTTTGAATTTGTATTCTACTGTTCCACCCACATTCGGTCCATCAATAATCGATTAGTGGTAGATTTTCAAGAATATAGCCCATAAAGTTCTCCTTAAATGCCTACCACCTACTCCATTTGGTCTCAAACCAAGCATCACATCATGAATAGTGACTGTAATGGTCACTTCCCACCTAACCTATGTGGTAGTGCATCTGTTGTGCATGGAATACCCCACAACATATTTTGGGGCTTAGAGTCCAAGTTTTGGTCAAAGGTTTTGTAAGACTCCACGAATTGCGGGTGCGGAGCGTAAAGTAGAGGTTAAGTCATAGGGTTGTCCGCCCTAAAGTAATGTAATATAATGTAAGGTCATGTCGGCCTATCATGGTCCATGGACCATGGGATTGTATAAATAGATTGAGGCTATAAGTTGTAAAGATAGTTAATAGTGAAGGAAGAGGAGAGAAGAGTATGAATGGTTCAAGATTATGGTAGGATTCTAAGTGTATTGGGTCATAGTAGTAGGAAAGGCTTTGCAGCTGAGTGCGCCGACCCTTGCAGCTGAGTGAGCAGGGTGGTGTCGAGTCTATAATCACAGTTGAAGATTAATAAATAAAAGTTGATTCTTATTTATGTGTATTTTTTGTGTATTGTCTTCTTTGCATTTATATTGGTTTATTGATCGCACACACTTATATGATTGTTGTATATGCTATAATAATCGTTAACCTTACACACACAAGTTAAGTAATCAAGTAATAATAGATTAAATATCAAGGAGCTTAGGTATTATATGGGTTGCGCCCCGAGTAGGGCTGCGCGGAAACAACATCACAGGTTGAAAAGGAATAACAAGTGTGTGTAGCGACGTGCACGCAGGGGCAAACCGCGGACCACTAGAAGCCCATCAGACATCCCCAAGGTGTAGAAACCTAGTTCTAGCACCCTCCCATACTACTTCTGGTAAGACCTCAATCTATGCTCCATGGACTGTTACCGAAAGGGCTAGTAGTACTGATATTTTCTCGGTTAAATCACCTTTGAACCTGGGTCAGGCCCATACAAGCCAACAAATGGTTCCATTGCCAGGATCGAGATCTGCATAAAGGATGTCTGATGTCATACCACTGGAATCCAGTGAAGAAAGAAATTGAAGAATGGTTGGACAAGAAGATTCATGAGGTCGCGGTGCAAGAGAATAGAAACCCACAAGTATCTAGAGAACAATGGTTGGAGTGCTACCTGTATATGGAAATCCACGAAATTTTCTTTGCATCCTTTCCATCTGAGCTATACGGATGGATCGTGAAGTTAGTAGACAGTTAGGGAAGGTGTAGGATCGACAAACCAATAGTGTGGACTTTGGAATTAGTGCATGGACTAGAAGCATCAAGAGATAAAATAGCACGAGCTGTGTACCATTGGCTCGATCGAATAATAGGGGGATTTATCACTAAGTTCATAGTAGGCATAACCGTCAGCTACAGTGAATTAGAGCGATGTTTTCTCAAGGGCTGTGAGGTAAGTATATTAAATCTTTGAACACTTGGATTAAGATGCTATTGTGTGAAAAGTGGGTTATGCAAATAAATTAATGTTTGGAACTATGCGAAGTAGGAAGATCTACAGAAGTAGAAGTAGTGAAGAGTTGGAAAAAAGTCCCTTAATTTCACCCTCATGGGAAAGCGAGGAAGAGCTCACGAAAGTTTATCTGAGAAGCATGGTCAGTCTGATAAGGTAGCGTATTCTGCATTTACCACCTCCACCCATGGTGCCACTCATCTCACCCTCCTCACCTCCATCTCCAACCACCCCACCTCCGCCACCACCACAGTTTAGTATGGCGAGTGTGATCAAACTACTGGTATTCAGAGGAGTGGGAAATGAAGATCCGGACCAATTCTGGTTCGTGGCAAGAGACGTATGGGAAGCACAGGGCACCGTGGATGATAATATTAAAAAGGCTACGCTGGTGAGAATGCTATAGGATCGCACATTAATGTGGTATATCAATCATTATAATGACCACCGGAACATGAGAATCACAGAGATCTAGGCTGCGTTGAACAAGGAATTTAGTAGGCAAAAATCAAAAACATAATCAATCATCGGGTTTAAGGAGATTGTTATGCTCTCGGGCGAGACCCCTTGGGATCTGGACCAAATGCTGAAGAGTATGATCCACTAAGCCAATTTTACGTTAGCAGATGCACAACATCATGCACGGTTTGTGGCCTCACTTACGCCACACTTAAGGATGACGTTGTCATAGCAAAAACTTTCTAGCTAGGCCAAAGCATTGGAGATAGAAATGGGATTGCATGAGACCTATATACAAGACCACAGGTTGGGAGCCCAACAAATCCATGTGCAGCTGTAGAATCTATGTCTGGAAATGGAAAGTTTGAAACAGGACAGGACACCTCAGCTGGAGGTGCATGAGGAGGTATGATGCATAAAATACAAAGGCCAAGGGCATGACAAGGACCATTGTCCAGTGTTCATGAACTAGTTGGCACGAGGAGGGTCGATGCCTATAATACCTAAGGCATAGGCAAGGCCAAGCGCAAAGTTTTCATTATGGTGTGAAATCTGCCAGATAGGAGGAAAACACTGCATGGATAATTCTCATCTATTATAGAAGTATATGCAGACATCCCAACAATTGTTTTGTGATTTCTACAGGTTGGTAGGCCATGGCGAACGCACCTTCCAAAGCTATGAACTAATGATGGACCAGACTCCTGCCTATAGGGTGCAGACCAAAATGTGAGCCCTCAACCCAAATGGCGTGAGCACGAGCTAGGTTTCAGGGGCGGAATAGGGGTCGAGGTACTAGGAAGGGGTCGCAGACAAATAAATTTTTACAATTGCAAAGGGTCAGGGCACTATGCTCGCGATTGTACAAACCTGACAAGAATATCATGTTGGTACTGTACTTAGTTTGATCATGAGGCAGAAGACTGCCCTTCACTGATAGTGAAGATGCGCGAAAAGGGGGTACTCTAGCCCCCTCCGACACAGAATTTACAAATTATGAGGTCTGAGCTGCATGAAGAAGACCCAAATGTAAACATGATGCTAAGAAACGGTATGACCATGGGAGATGATAAAGGGAAGCAGCTATAAGAAAGTGCATGGGTTCACAAAGCTCCTACAAAGGAACTCGAGTTTGACTTAGTGCATGGGTTCACAAGGCTCCTACAAAGGAACTCGAGTTTGACTTAGAACGCATGAAGGAGACATTCATGGAAGCTAAGAAGAGCTTGAAGGAGGCCTCCACTTCAGGTAGTAAGGATCAACTAGAACCAAGAATGGATCCTTCATTGCTCACTACCTTTCTGGAGACATGCATGAAACTACTGCGTGACAACAAGGCAGTTAAAGAACTACAAGAACTTATTACTAGGTGCATGGGGTCAAGAGAAATGCGTGTGGTCCAAAAACTTGGAAAGCATGCATTGCAACTAGAAGGGAAATGAGGTTGATTGTGTAGATTAGTGAGTATGAAATGGATCAGGTAATCTTAGATTTGGGTTCAAATGTGAATGTACTACCAAAGAAAACATGGGAATGCATGCGCAAACCCGTGCTACAATGGTCCCCTATTCAGTTACGAATGGCGAACCAATAGAAGGTTTTTCCCATGGGAAGATTAAAAGGGGTAATAGTTGATATTGAAGGTGCGAGCACATAGGAAAATTTTGAAGTGATAGAGATTGTCGATGAAAACAATCCCTATCCCACACTACTAGGAATAAACTATGCCACCAAGATGAATGGAGTCATAAATATGAAGAAGCACAAAATGATCTTTGAGAAAAATTCACTACTCATGGCAGTACCACTAGATCTAGCCGAAGGAGTGTGATACACTTAACCGATGCGCGACAACTATAGTGATGATGATCTCAATTGTATTTACAAGATAACTACACAAGAAGAAGATTGGGTGAATCCAACTATGGACAGAAGGATTTCATGGGAGCGTGAAAGCTCCTGCATGTCGAATTCAGACGAAGAGATGGAGCAATGGTAGAATCGGCTGCATGAAGTAACAACGCTGAACTGCAACATGATGATCAGATCATTGCATTGCATGACAACGGAGGCAAGGGAGCTATTGACATATGATGGATTGTCAGTGGTAGATGAATTTCTGAGCCAATTTGAAATAGCAGTTCCTGAACAATAGTGATTCGATGCGCTAAAGTGGGCACTGTCTGCCACACGCACATGATGGTGGGGTACGCATCAAGGAAATTTTGAGGATTGGCGCGAATGTAGAAGGATGATGCACCTACGTTTTGGAAAACCCCAACGTCAAATGCAAGTCAGTTAATAGGAGTGGAACAACTTGCACGCCCACCTTGCTCGATGGGTATAGACATATGTTGTAAAGCCTTTACAAGTGCACATCAACCCTAGAATAGAGAATTAGAACAATTCATAGTAGCAGGAAAGGCGACACTCGCTACCAATTCTCCACGACAAAGCCTTTGATAGGGTGTGTGGAATATTGAACAACGTTCACCCAACGAGATGAAAGGATTGGAACCTGCGCGTGCCCATGATTTGATGGGCCTACCGGACCATGTGCAAAACCCTGAGTGCGGAGACAATTCTGAAGGTGCGAAATAGAGTGGAGACAGTAATTACTGAAGAAAATACAAAAAGGAATTTGCACATACTAGACCCTGTAGTGGTGATAATGCGCGATGACCAAGTGGAAGAAATTACACATCTACGCGAGGTCGAACATATAAGGATTCAGGAAGACATCCAGTGAGGGAATCTTAGACTTCATGAACTCGAAAAGGACCGGGTATGACTGAGGAAGAAAAACATTTATATGGACGCTAAGATCAAGAGGCTGGAAAATGAGATCACACAGGCATGTCTCATCGATAAACCAAGGATGACAACGCAAGATACGGATGATCATACCACTACATTAGAAGAGTGTCGCCGAGAACTTATGACTCTGCTGCCATGACTATGACCACGCCTCACTGGACACAGTAACTAGGGGAGTTCCCTACATACAGTAGAACGCACGTGTCGGCGGTCGCGCAGACAAATGAGAAGTTTCCACGGACAATTCTGGAAGGCGACTTGAGGTCTCACACAGGTGGTGCAACCACTTGAATAGCCATAGCAAGCACATTATTAGTGCTCCAGATAGTTGAAAGAGAGTGTGGGACTCTAAAAGAGTCTGTTTGGGAGCTGCAGAATGAGCAAGGTGCACGCAGAATCAACATGGCCCAACATTTGTGCCTGCACACCAGGGGCTGCGTTCCTGCACAGGTAGGCTGGGAAATAACCATTGGTGTTACTGTTCATGATGAGATGTCTAATTTAAGGCAAAAGGGTGTGGGAGGTGGGCATTTAAGAGATGAATTAAGAGCTATATTTATGGAAATCTGCAACCAAGAAAGCATTGATGGCTTAGAATTAGGGGGAATGGTTGGAATACAAAAGGCACTATAAAACTCCAAGGGCTAGCCATGAGACAACACTTATTCATTTGAGATTTGAGAAATTATGTAGAGCACATAGTGTTGAGTGCCAAGCGAGATTTGAGCCCCAAAGTTCACGAACAACCACAAACAACTCAAGAAAAATGACAACTATGAGGAGAGGTTTGGGATATACTAAAGGAAACACCGACGAGGCTGCGTAGAACCCCACGGTTCATGATTTTCCTAGAGACACTGGGGTCACACTAGAAATTCCAAAATCGCCTCAGATGCTGAGGTGCAAGAAGGATAAGCAGGCAGTGGGACTAGTCCACATGTCCCCGTGGAATCTAAGGTTCGGTAAACTCTCTATGGAATAAAACGGAAAGGCTGTCACCATTGAGACAGATGAGGAGGAGGACCTACATGATCTCTTAGATGAGATAGAAGTAGCAGAAGACATGGAAGAGGACATCCAGTGGTGTGCACTGCAGCAAAATTGCCCAAGTACGTTCCTTTGCAGAAAGGGAAAGCTAAGATACCCAAGGATTTGGATGCCATTAAGAGCGCACTCCAAACCCCACTCCTCCCTGATGGAATTGTGTTTGAGGGCTCGACCCTAGGCCACATGCCCATAATGAAGTTTGAATATTGGGTTCTCATGGATAGCGAGAAGTTCCCACATTTAGAGACTGAGAACCCCATGAAGTAGAGCGTGAAGGGGTCAGTTATAACACTAGAGCCGCAGAAATGGTTGTGCGGTGTCAAGAAGGCCAAACTACTTTAGCTACTATGGATTCCACACTTTCACCGCACACCTATCACAATTTTCATCATCAGGCGGCTACTTTTCCTGGTGCACGATGGGTACTTATCGCTGGAGGAGCCTATTCCCATCATTGCAGATCTTATCCACAAGATTTCCTAGCTCCCCTGTAAGGGAAAGGACCCCACGGAGATAGCCGGAAAAAGAAGATACTTGGTGCTCGTAGAGGCCATGAGGAAGAAATACAAACTAGAGAAGAAAAAGAGGGATTACACAATCAACAACATTAAAGATAAAGGGGTGCATGTAGCCTCCCAACTCTTGGCTGGAAAGGTAATGCGAAAATGCAACAAAGATGAGGTACCAACACCGGTAGTTGCACTGCCAGAAAAATGCACCAAGGGGGTCCAATTCAACTAGGTCAAGTTCCTCTACGAGGAGTTCCTAACTGACTGCAAGGAAGCCCAGGTGTAGGGCAAGAACTTCCACTACGCGTTGTTCCTCTTGTCTATTATACTGGTAACAGGGGAACTGCCTGAGGACAGTCAGTTCCCTAATATTGAACAATACTTACCAGAGGCCCCAAACTATGCATCGGTCTGGGCTACTAAGGACACCACGCATATCTACAAAACAAAGATCTTCTAGGTGCTCATGGAGGTGAGTGTCTGAATGTGGATCAAAAGGAGGCAGTGCTTGTCCCCCATAGTGTACAATAGTCTACAGATATTTGCAAACTTCAAGGCAGACATGCATAATGTGTATATCAAGGCACGTAAGGATCTGGCATAGACATGGACCAATCTCCCCTTCATCACCATTGATGATGTGATCTTCTTAGTGCTAGAATCATGGCCTCCTGAGTGGCGTGCCCCAGATCTGGCAGAGAAGGATAGGATAGCAACACAAAAGCAGAAGGTTGAAACCAAGTTGCATATCACCTAGTGGCCAGCAAAAGTGCAATGAACAAGCAAACACAGAATAGACAAAGGCTGCCAAAAAAGTAGTAGCAGCGCAGGCAACAGGGACCACCACGACACAGGAGGAAGGGGGCTAGAACTTGTCTATAGGATAGGGAGCAGAGGACACGACAAAATGCACAGACTGAAGCACAACGTCCACCCAGCTGAAATGGTCGCATGTCACAGAGAGATCAATTCCATGATAAAAGGTCAAGGCATCCAAAATAGACATCGAACCGATTACACTGATAGAAGGAAACCTCAATGACATCGGTGACACAGTTTGTGAGGTCACCAAGGAACACTCCAAGAAGCCATGATGGAGCAAAAGATTATGTTGTGGGCCCTAAGGGCATAGTTGTAAGAACTTCAGGTGCGGGCCCCACAAGAAGAAGCAGTAGCCACCTATGGCATAGCAGGTACATTAGCTGCTATGCACAAAGATGGCTAATACTGTAGTGCTACCAGAAGGAGCACTAACTATAGAAAAAGAGGACGACAGAGCCGCAGTGAGCAGGATCAAGGGACTTGGCCTAAATTTGGCTGCCCTTCCATGAGACATATTGTATCAACTATAGGATGGCATTACAACAGAAATCCATGCCAAGGAGGGCCACGCAATCCAGGTATTGAGTGAGCAAAAGATTAACACTGAATAGCTCAACTTGCAGTGTGATGAGCTAGTGTCACAGAATCAGGAGATCGTGCAAACATTTGATGAAGCCTACTGGCGCATTCTAGAATTCTCCATCACCACAGACCTACCCACAGAGATGCGGATCCAGTGTCTAGCAAGTGGAGTCCAAAGCGCGTGCGAGGAAGAAACGCGAGTGCAGCTGGAGTTGAACCTCCAGATTGCTAAGCTATGTTTGAAGGCGTAGCCTTCCACTCCTATGGAAGTTAGAGAGCAGTGCATTAACACGATTCAAGTAGGATTGGAATAAATTGGACAGGTAGTGCAGGACTGTACCAATATGTTGGACCAAGATTTTGATGTCCTCACATCCTTGCAGGAGGACCCCAACATACAGTGCCTGGAAACAAAGGTGCACAAACTATAGGAGCAGTATGTAAGTGTAAGGGGAACTGCATAAACAGTCATCCCCACCCAACGGCTGGCAAAGATGCAGCAAGCGAGGGCACTAAAGGAAGAGGTGGATGCTGCAAGACAAAAAGAGGCACTTCTCAAAGCATGTGTCCAACCTTGGATAGATGAGGCCTTCACCATTACAACCGAGGTTGAGGGAAAGCTCACATAGATGCAGGGGGTATATGCACTAAGGTAGGTAGTGGACCCTCATAAAGAAGCATTAGAGGAATGCATGCAGTAGGTTCAGAAAACCACATAACAGTGCGTCGCGGAGTTCTGAGCAGTATAGGACTAGTTGGAGGGGCTTTGTGCCAAGATCACTGCACCAGCAGAGTGACTCAGGATGAGTCACAATGATTGTGTTGGGGGCTTGTTGGGCATGGAATCCCCCCACAACATTTTTTGGGGCTTAGAGCCCAAGTTTTGGTCAAAGGTTTTGTAAGAATCCACGAATTGCGAGCACAGAGCAGGAAGTAGAGGTTAAGTCATATGGTTGTCTACCCTGAAGTAATGTAATGTAATGTAATGTAATGTAATGTAATGTAATGTAAAGACATGTCAGCCTGCCCATGGTCCACAAACCATGGGATTGTATAAATAGAGCGAGGCTCTAAGTTGTAAAGATAGTTAATAGTGAAGGAATAGGAGAGAAGAGTATGAATGGTTCGAGCTTAGGGTAGAATTCTAAGTGTATTGGGTCGTAGTAGTAGGAAGAATCTCCACAGCTAAGTGCACAGTGGCCTAGTAAAGTTTGTAGCCGAGTGTGCAGACCCCTGCAACTGAGTGCATAGGGTGGTGTTGAGTTTGTAATCAGGGTTGAAGATTAATAAAGAAAAGTTGATTCTTATTTATGTGTATTTGTTGTACATTTCCATTTACATTCGTTTATTTATTGTGCACACTAATATGATTGTTATATATGCTATAATAATCATTAACTTTACAGACACAAGTTAAATAATCAGGTAATAATATATTAAATAGCAAGGAACTTGGGTATTATATGGATTGCGTCCTGAGTAGGGCTATGCGGAAATAACATCACAGGTTGAAAAATAATAACAAGTGCGTGTAGCAATGTGCACGTAGGGGAAAATTGCGGACCACCAGAAGCCCATCAAACATCTCCAGGGTGCAAAAACTTGGTTCTAGCACCCTCACATACTACTTCGGGTGAGACCTCAGTCTGCACTCCATGGACTGTTGCCAGAAGGGCTAGTAGTACTAGGATTTGCTTGGATAAATCACCTCTAAACCTGGGTCAGGCACATACAATCCAACAACAACTACACTCACGTTGTCACGGACCCTGTGACACTTCGCTACTCCATGTAGTCCTGACATCGTGTAGCTCCTGGGAAGAGTAGTTTATAGTCTGGCACCTCCTTTCAGCTGCATGGAGTGCTAAGACTGTGCTTTCGTTGGTTAGTCAGATGGTTGAGCTGCCTATGTATGGCTTCAGACAACTACCATTTACTTTTCCTAGGAAGAGTTCACCATTTTGCTTAACCAAGTACACTGCGCCACCATCTGTAATTTCTTTAATTGTTGCACAGAAATTGTCACCTTGACATTCTGCAATCTGTGTGAGCCCATTACCACTCATACTTTCGTCCTTTGCAAGTCTTAAGCATCAGTTCTTCACATCAAGCCTTGAAAATAAGAGAAAGCCCTCAAAAGTATCTAAAACTCTGGTTCCACACCTTCTCTTAGCATTGCCTATGGTCCCGCACCCAATGGTCATGCCCCCTATGCACTTGACTGCTCTGTCTCTGTGTTATGGGTGCGTACCCCTGTAAAAGTTAAAAAGGTGCAAGTATATTCTTAAAAACTCACTTTGAGTCATTTCTAGAAGCTTCTGGAAGGAATCTTGAGGAGGCAAGTTCGCTCTTTTAAGGTTCATGCATCCCATACCTTAAGGAGCTAACCCCTTGATGTGAGGATCTTATCCCTTTGAAGGAGGACTTTATCCCTTCATAGGTGGACTTGTAACCTCCATCCTTTGCACTATAAAATGAAGCATTGGGCTGGTTACTTGGGAGGTTAAAAGGCTAAATAGTTTTGAGGTGAAATGTTGTTGGAACTTAGTCTTCCTAATTGAGATTTTGTGAGGAGAGATTTCATACCTCTTTGATCTCATTTGGAAGAGTGTGAGGCTTGTCAAAGTAAAGGATATTCTTGTTTCAGACCTTGAGAAGAGCTTGTACAACATCAAGGCACTAAAGTTTGTAAGGTTATTCTATTTCAATGTTAATACAAATAAGATTATTTTTCTCAATAAGCTATGTTTGATGGCTTATTTTATGGATTCCTTGATCACCATGATGAACATGATTTATGATATTAGCTATGTAGGTGTTATTTGATGTGTTCTTGTTTGTGATTGCAGGTTCTCAAGAGGAAATTCTTTCGGACGATTGAAGGATGCCTGCTACAAACTAGCGTTGGACTTAAGGTAGGGTCTAAACACCTCTATAGTTTTTATTAATCAATTGCAATATGTTTAGAGAAAGGTAGATTTGCTTGTCCTGCTTGTTGCTAGATATCTTTTGATACTAGAGAGATCGGCCTTGTCTGCAAGATTGATTTATCCGGCCAACAAATTGGCGACTTCGCTGGGGAACTGGATTTGGTTTTTGGTTTTCCTTTGTCTTTGACTTGAGAAACTTGCTTTTGTTTTTGGTTTTTGCTTGATGTGTGTGGGATTGGGTAGTTTTTAGGATCTATATTATTTTTTGTTTTTTCAAAATTTTCAGAGGACCGCATTTTCTTTTTACATACAGTGTGGGCATCTCTGCACTGTTCCTTTAATGCACAGAGCGGTACCTCATCTGGTTCTTCTGGAAGCCTGTGGATCCTATGAATTTTTTTGAAAAACCTAAAAAATTTTCTTCCAATTATGTTTAGGTCTCATTTACGACTTTTAGTGTCTACCTAGATCTACATGTGTTCTGTCAAAAATCTCTTGTGAGTAAGTTCCATTGGTATTTTTGTTTTAGATGATTTTCTAGAAGTTTTACATTCCTGGTTTGGTTTTCACTTGGTCCCTGTAGTGACTCAAAGATTAGAAGCCTAAGAGAGCTTAGATCACCCTTTTGTATTTTTTCCTTCTTGATGAGCCTGAATAGTTTGTGACATTCATCCTTGGTGAGAAATAGTTTTCGTTTTCTCTTTTCAAAAATCTTTGAACGAACTTTGTTATAAGTTTTGAATTTCATTTTTATAAAAGAAAACATAGCTGGATGTTTTTTGATTGATTTGTTATTCTGAATGAATTAATCATTAGTTTGCTGAATAACTAAGTAAAACATCCTCAAAAAGATTTGAAGCTTTTATTTCGATTAGGTTTTTAAAAGTTTTTAGATCTCAAGATTAGTTTTTTTAGTTTTGAGTGTTTTCTAGAAATTGTAGAATCCCTTTTGAAAGAATCGTTTTTTGCAGTTTTTGAGTGTTGAAAAGGAAAAGGGATTTTTTGTGAGCATAATTAGTAGTCTCGTTTTGAGTTCTTATTTAAAAAGACAAAAATATTTTCTTTTCATTTACACGTTGAAAGAAATATTTGTTTTTCAAAGAATTGCATTCTCAAACTCTTTCTTTTAGCTAGAAATTCATTGAAAGAAAAATGAATTGTTTATCATTCTTAGGTGCATTTTTTAGTGTTTTTGGAGTTGAGTCTTCACACCATCAAAGTTTCATTTCCATACCTATTGACTTAAGAAACAACCCATAAAAGTAACGCTTAATTAAAATTGATCTAGCAATATTTTTTATTTCTAGGGCTCTTATCACCAATATAGCTTACGCTAGTATCTTGGAGTAGGGAGTAATTAACTCTCCAAGATAGTTAAAACAAACAAGTAGCTATATCTTGTGGTAGGAAATAAATCCAATTGTAATTGATATAATCTGGGAAGCTCCTCTTAAAGGAGTCAATCACGAGATCATGTCCGAACCTTTGAGACAATCAAGTTTGTCTCATTGGGAAAGATAAAAGATTTATGCGTATTATAAATGGTAAACCTCAGATTAACCATTGTCGAGGAGCCTGGGGTCACATGTTGGTAAACGTTGGATTGATTATGTCGAGGAGCCTTCAAGGGGATTGAGCTTTTTCACTCTACCCTTGCGTGTAGATCGGATCGTAGACTATTCCCCCAATTGTATTTGTTACTGTTGGTAACCTTAGTGTCCATAAACTTAAGATTATTTCCTAAGGTGATGCTGAAGGACGGGTCTCACTGTACCTAGAGCAGATGTCGACTAGACTCACTTGGACTCTCTAGGGGGTTCTCTTCACTTGAGACAGTTTTGTGAAGAAACTTGTACCAGTCTATTTCATAAAGCAAGTTATCGAGGTAACTGTTCCAACTGCCCTTTCTGTATTAAATTCTATGATGTTGGATTTCATCACCAACTAGTGTTTTTGGTATGGAAAGTTATTGTTTGTGTGTGGTTTGAACTCTTAGATTTTTTAGGCATGTGATTCAATTGTTGGGTTCTTTAGAGACTTTAGGTAGTTTTATTGAGATTTTATTTGTTTGCGTGTGAGTAATTAAATATTTAATTGTGGCTTAATTACTGAGACAATCCCGTAGACTTCAGGGGCAACCTCCCGAGTATACACCAAGCCAGCTTGAAGGGCTATGAGCTCTTGTATCACCTAGTAACAGTAGAGTTGGGTCACCAGAAGCCAGAGAGTCTTCCTTAATTTTTCATCCTAATTGTCAAGTATAGACAATGGAGTATATTTCTGAGCCAATTTCACTTTCCAAAGTTACTGGTATTTTTTCTCCTACTAGTGAATTAGCTGAAGAACCTGAAATTTCTGAGCCTGAAACTGAACCTGCTCCTACTCCATCTTTAGGATTTGCTTCTCCAACTTCTAATGGTCCTGGTTCACCCACGGTAGGAAGTATCATTACCCAAAATATTCCTTCTGGACTCATTTCTATTGAAGAACTTGTTATTCTAGACGAATAAATAACTCTCCATAAAAATCAACCAACTTTAGAACTTAGGAAGCGTGAATCAATTTTCTACAGTCCTTTTAGGAGTGATGCTTGGTATGTATCATTGACAAACTTTTTAGAAAACCTGGGTCTCATTTTTTCACCACCTCGAAATCCTTTTCATCCTATGCCTAGAGGTTATTATCCTCCTTTGAATATGTCGAGACGGTCATCTATGTTTTCCCAAACATCAGAAACATTTTTATATGGCGGCCCTTCTGTTCCTTCGAGGTATCAGTCACTCACTGGTACTTTTTCAGGAGCGTCTCCTTGACCAATTGAACATGAGATATAAACTAGTAATAATAGAACTCAAGCATCGAGTGTAGAAGAAATTCTTATGATGTCTGGTACTATTCCAAATCCACAACCTCTAGGTAGTCAATTATTGCCTGGGGGGCAACCTCAAGGTAGTCAGTTATCGCTTGGGGGGCAACCCCAAGGTAGTCAGTTATTGCTTGGGGGGCAACCTCAAGGTAGTCAGTTATCGCTTGGGGACCAACCTCAAGGATATTACATACCATCAGGATAGTACATACCTCAAGGTCAACCCCAGACTCAGTACATACCTCAAGGTCAACCCTAGTATCAATATATACCTCAAGGTCAACCCCAGTTTCAGTACGTGCCTCAAGGTTATCAACCTCAAGGTCAGTACTCAACTCAAGGTTTCCAACCACCTTATGGTCAACCATTTGTACAAGGAACTAGAAATGTACTTCTCAATTATCAGCCCTACGCTCAACCTGGTTATGGTCCTCAATATGCTTAATCTTGTATGGTTCCATACCCCGGAATGAACATGGTGTGGGATCCATCTCAACAAACTTTGCAACCTAATGTACGGTTATCAAGTCAGCCTAGACAACCTTTGGTTTTTGGTCCAACCCAGCAACCTATCTAGCCTATTATTCAAACTTCTGCACCTAGTGTAGTTCATCAGGTTGGGCCTAGTTCACCTCGAACTCCGCCTCAAATGGCTGCTGCAACTACTGCAGCTTCTGTCCAATCTACCCCACCTATTTGTGGAGTATCGGCACCTCCGGTTTCTACTGTTCTTGCATCAAATCCTCAAGCCTCTTTACCACAGTCAGAACCTACAATTCAGACTTCGGTTCAGATGCCTGTAGGACAACCTGGTCCAAGTACGATTGTCACAAGTCAACTGCAATTCACTTATCAACCGTACTAGGGACAGTACCAATTCAGTCATGCTGTACAAAACCCAGTTTATCAGTATCAACCATACCTTGGATATATTTATCAGCAACCTCAACAACCCCAGTTTGGTCCGGCTAATCCTGGTTTTTCAGGAGGATATAATATTCCCAATGCAAATCCAATTCCAATTTATCCTGGATATTCCCCTCCTAGGGCTGGTCTTGTTACCCAAGTCTTCGAGACCCTAACTATCAGTTACCTTTTATTGCAACTTTGGATTTACCTGATTTTTCGCGCCTTACGAACGATCCAATTAACTATCTTCCATATTGGCCGCCATTGCCTAATAAGTTGCCCAGTGATATCCCAAAGTTTGAGGGTAAGTCAGGAGAAGATCTATTAAATCGTGTGATGACTTATCACCTCTGGTGTGCATCTAATTCCATTATTGATGATTCAATTTGCTTATGTCTTTTTCAATGCACTCTGATTGGTCTTGCTGCCAAATGGTACATTGAGTTACCACAAGGCTCTTTTTTTAATTTTAGTCAGTTAGCCACTTCTTTCTTAACTCATTTTCAGTTGCTTTTCAGATACGAAAATGGCACGGAATTATTAACTTCATTAAAACAATCAACGTCCACATATATTTCAGATCATATTCATGAATGGCGACGTAGACGACGTTTAGTGAAAGTTTTTATTCCGGATCAAATTTTAGTATAATGGTTTGTTAAATCATTATTACTTAAAATCACTGAAGATGTAGCTAAGGCAGGAGTTGTTACTGAAGAGAACGTAATTGCTCAGGCTCAGTACCTTGACCTCATTTATACGCAGTCAGGTACTTTACATGAAAAAATCCCCGACCTTTTGAAACACAATCAAATAACTGAAGTTCCTTTAGGGTCTCATGCCACTGATGGTATGATTGGTTCAGTTAGTACCAAAAGCAAGAAGAAATATTCAAAGAATTCTTCTCCTATTATAAATTTACCATATTCCTCGATAGGAGACTCTTCTACTGAAATTCCTGCCGATATCCATGTAGAATCATCTACGACCAAATCAAAATACGGTGGTAAAAATAAGGGGAAGAAGAAAAATAAACAAAACTCAAAAGAGAAATAAGATAAAAATGAAACTGCTGATGAGAAACATAAACCCCACTCTCCTTGTCTCATTTGTGATGAGGAGAATTTTACAAGAGACTACCCACATCAAGCCGACATTTCAAAAATCGTCAAAGGTTCTCAAACACCTACTGTCTTGAAGGATCTTTTTCCTAGTCAAGATAGTAAGATGATTGGTTCTTCCTAAAATTCTTTAGAAGAACCCATTATGATGATGTCTCATGTCAAGATTGCAACTCGATCACGAGATTATGATAGTAAAAATCTTGTTGGTGGTAAAGAAGCAGAATCTTCTAATTCAAACCCATCAACTTCAACTCCTTCGGGTTTTGATCCACTACAGATCGAGAAACCTAACCCTGACTTAGTAATCAAACCGCTTGCTAAAGGTATACTTTGGAAGTTAGCTTTTAATCCACATGCAAGAGCTGCTCAGAATTATAACATTGTTGAATACTTAGCTATTTCCCCTTCAACAATGTCAGCTTTGGAGGTGCTGCAATCATGCCCAGCACAATGTAAATTACTATTGTCGGCTATTGGAGTTATTGATATTCAGGATTCGAACCTTATAATCTTCAATTTAGAGAATAGTACACCCCACCTACCTCATCAAATGGCTTTCCAAATTCCAGTGTTAGTCAAAAACAGACCTTGCTTTCGGACTGTGATTGATGAGGGAGCTTCTATGTGTATTATGTCAATCTAGTGTTGGAGATCGCTTGGTTCTCCAACACTCAATCAGTCCCTGATGATTCTAAAAGCTTTTGATGGCTGAGGGTTCCATCCTTTTGGCATTTTGCAAGATTTACCTATAGGGGTTGAAGGCAAAACTGTAAATCTAGATGTGGAATTGGTTGATGCCCCTCTAGATTACAACCTTCTCTTGGGTCGCAGTGGGTCTTACGCTATGACTGCTATTGTTTCATTGGTCTTTCAGCTTATCAATTTTCCTCATAATGGAAAGATCGTTACCATAGACCAACTGACTTATTTTTCATCCAACCCAGCCTCTTCAGATAGTATTCAACATGTCCGTAAAACAGCTATCCATTATAAGGATATTGGGGTAGGTTTGATTAAATATTCTGGTTTACTAGGAAATTTTTCTTTTCCTCCTCCTAATGTATTGCCTTCTATTGCAACTATTCATATGATTTCATCAAACACTATTACTTTTGATGATCCTTGGATCGTACCTTCCGATTCTCAGGTGGATTAATTTGGTAACGCAATGTCTTTGAGTCCCTTTGAAATTGCATATCAGGCTGTACAATCATTTTTTGACTCTTGTTCAACCGAAACTGATCCAATGAATGTGGTCCATGGGGAATCACTTTCAATGTCAACCTCAACTTCAACAACATTTTTTGATCCTGTTCATACTAATGAGCAGATTCATGAACTTTTGTCTGTTGATGATTTACCATGGGAAGATCTTTATCATCAATCTTCATTTTTAACTAAGCTTGATCATTTTGAAAATGATTTTTCATCTATGAAAAGCTATTGCTATTAAAGCTGAAGTTGAGAAATTACTTCGTGCAGGTTTCATTTATCCAATTCCCTTAAAGGATTAGGTATTGAATATTGTTCCTGTTAACAAAAAGCAAGGAACGATAAGAATATGTATCAATTATAGGGATATTAATCGAGCTTGTCCTAAAGACAATTATCCAACCCTCTATATCGATAAAATTATAGATGATTGTGTCGGCAGTGAAATGTTCTCCTTTATAGATGGTTTTTCTAGATACAATCAAATCAACATACTCCCTGCTGATCAACCTAAAATGGCTTTCATTTGTCCATGGGGGACGTTTGCTTATTGCAAATTACCTTTTGGATTGAAGAATGTTGGAGAAATTTTTCAAAGGGCTATGTCTTATGCATTTCATGACATCAAGCACATTGTGTAGCATTATCTCGATGATTTACCTGCCCATTCATTACGAAGAGCCGATCATCTCACTCATTTACAAGCAATCTTTATGAGATGTAGGCATTATCAAATTAGACTGAATCCACACAAATGTTTTTTCTATATAGAAGCGGGTCATTTACTGGGATTTGTCATTTCAAAAGTTGGCATTCGTGTCGATCCCTTGAAGGTTGAAGCTATTGTCAAATTACCTCCTGCTTCAACTCTTCACCAACTCCAAAGTTTGCAAGGGAAAGCAAACTTTTTATGTCGTTTCATTCCTAACTACGCCGAGATAACGAAAGGTTTTACCAGGTTGTTGAAACAAAATACTCCATTATTTTGGGATGAGATAGCTAACAAATCTTTTGATGCACTTAAATACACGTTGACCCATGCACCCTTATTGCATCCTCCCAACTACAACGAGGATTACTTTTTGTACCTCACTGCTTCTCATTCCACCATTGGGATGGTTTTAGTTTAGGAAGATGAATTCAACAGTGAACATGTGATTTACTATCTTAGTCAAACCCTGAATCCGACTGAGCTTAAATATTCGCATGTGGAGAAATTGGCCTTGGCAGCTGTTCAAGCTGTCCAAAGATTTCGTCACTACATCTTATTACGAAAGACCACGATAATTTCATACTGTAACCCTATGACATATATCTTGACCAAACAATTGCTATGGGGCAAGTATTCCAAATGGATAGTTATCCTGCAGGAATTTGACTTGGAGTTTAAAAAATCCAAGGCAAAGAAATATTTGGTTTTTGCGGAACTGATGTGTGATTTCCCATGTACTGATACTGAAATTGTGGTAGAAGAACCCATTGTGGACGAATCCTTGTTTCTTATCAGTACTCTTGATCCATGGTATGGATATATTATTGTTTATCTCCAAACCCAATATTTTCTTCATGAAATATCACGATCTTAGTGATGGAAAATATGTTTCCAATCCCAACAATACAATATTATTGGAGATACACTCTATCGTCGTGGGGTAGATTCTGTTTTCTGACATTGTCTAACTCACAAAAAAGCTAAAAAGGTTCTGAATGACTGTCACTCTAGAGCATGTGCTGGTCATATGTCTGGGTATGCCATAGCCCAAAAGATATTGTGCGCTAGTTATTTTGGCCATCCTTATTCAAACATTGTATCTATGGAGTCCTAAAATGCCATAATTGTCAAATTTTTTATCGTAAAATGCGTGCTCCACCCACTCCTCTCCACCCAATAATTGTTGTTGGTCCTTTCGAAAAGTGGGGTATTGACTTTATTACATGTAATCCTCACTCGGCTGGGGGGCATGCGTATATCATCCTTGCAGTAGATTATTTTACTAAGTGGGCTGAGGCGATGCCTACATTTTTGGTAGACGGTAAAACTGCTGCAATTTTCATTTTCAATCATATAATTGCTAGATTCGGTGTTCCCCAAGCTATTATCACTGATCATGGGAGTCATTTTCGAAACATCATGATGAATGAACTAACAGATCAACTTGGCCTACGTCACGATAGTTCTACTCCATATTACCCATAGGCTAATGGTATGGTTGAAGCTATCAATAAAATTCTAGTCACTACGATCCAACAAATCATTGGTATTCATAGGTCGAATTGGCATAACATGTTATTTTCATCACTTTGGGCATATCAAACCTCAGTAAAAACATCAACTGGTTTCACTCCTTTTCAACTAGTTTACGGCTTGGAAGCAGTGTTACCCATTGAATGCGAAATTCCATCATTGCAAATAGCCATAGAATTACTCCTAGCCACTTCTAAAGAGGAGAAACGTTTGTTGTACTTAGCTCAACTAGATGAGAATCGATGTGATGTTTCATTAGCAATCGAAACTCATGCGAAATGAATAAAAGCTCAATATGACCGAAATGTTACACCTCGTAATTTTTCAGAAAGAGACCTAGTCTTACTATGCGATCAAGCAAATGATAAACTAGGAGCTGGAAAATTTGTACCTATGTGGCATGGTCCTTATATTGTTAAGCGAAAGTTGGCAAAAGGGGTCTATGAATTGGTAGATTTTGATGGTGTCTCTTTGGGTAAACCCAGAAATGGGCTTTATCTGAAGAGATATTATGCTTAAACCTTGGTCTAGAGATTTTTATTAGATTAGTTTCTTTCTAGCTGGTATGTTTTAGATTAGAAATGTGTGCCTAGTTTAGAGAGTGCTTTTATCATTATTCCTGCTTATCTTGATTTTACTCTTGATATTACAGATGTCGACGTCTCTTCAAACATATATCAGTTTTGCTAATGGTGCTTGTCGTAATACACAGAACATTTCTTCCGCAGCTTGGGTTATCTATTCACCCTCTGATGAGTTAGTATCTATGCATGGGGTAAGCCTCGATCAAACAACAAATAACATTGTAGAGTATTGTGAAATGATTGAGTTATTATTTGAATCCATCTCATTTTGGATTCAGAGTTTGATTGTTAGGTTAGATTCTGAACTCATTGTATTACAGCTTAACAGGGTTTATGCCATTAGAAATCCAGTGTTATTAAGATTATTTTTGAGAGTTCGTATCTTGGAACATGAATTTGATTACATTGAATATCAACATATTCCAAGATATTTAAATACATTAGTAGATGCAGTTGCTTCTCGTATGTTAAAAAGACATTTTCAATAATCAAAACAGTAAATTTAAAAACATTCCATAACATGTTACACAAGATAGCCAGTAATAGTAATATATCATAGTATAGAAGTGTGTCAAATATACATCGTCTTCGATCATAAGTTGAAAAACACCTGATGATTTGAAAAAATGATAGTACAAAAAGACATAAAATGTCGTGTGAGTCTACAAAAGCAATCATCCTATCCGTGGTGATGATCACGATAAGAAACCACTGCTCAGGCCACCCTACAAAGGAACCTCCTAAAAGGTCCTGGGACCCCAATCACATATCATTGTAAGCTAAGTCGAATATCATCTATGCTAGTCTCTGGAATATCTGTTGTCAAATTCTCTACATGATTCTCCAATTCAGTCAGAGTCTCTGTAGATTGGTCCTGTGGGGCCAGTACTGCTACAGCTGGGTGTCTCCTCTCGTAAGGTTGGAGAGCGGCTGGTTGTCATGGACCCACATCTGCATTTAAAACTTTTTATTTTCAGTTTTGGTCAATTTAAAAAACAAAAAAGAAATTAGTTAAAATCTAGAAAGTGTTGAAAATAACTTTACCTGAATCATCCCACTGCTCTCCTAGTGGAAGAGCCATGTTTGGGTCACCATGATAATCCATCCCAGCATATGGAAAATCCTGAATCACAAAAAATTGCTTCGTCAACCAACGAAAATACTCAGGTGGAAATTGAACAACCTTTAAACCCTCCTCAGGATGACAGGCCATCACTGCAACCCAACGCATTATCCTAGGCTCTCGAGGAAGACCAACCTCAACAGAAAGCTGCTGTGGGACCAACATAGGTACCCTCTCTAGACCAAAGCTCACAAATAGGAAACCATATTAAAAGTTTTTTAGTTGTCTGTTCTTTGCTCTAGTTAGTTGGCCTTTTATATTCACCAACGCAGCCTCGCACGAGTTGAAGATGGTACCTCAATAGCAGTCTACTGCCATTCGCATCTAGGATCCGGTAGCTACATGCAATGCTACACTCCCGCATAGTCTGGTGATAGTGAATGCAATAACCTTAAGCTCAGGACATGAGATAGTTTTAATATCGATCCGTTTTTCCTCTGTTTGGTCATTACAAAACTCCAATCAGTGACTAGCGATAGACTAGCCACCTGGCCTAGTCCCGAAAAGAGATAATTGTTCACCTCTCTTGGGTAAATTAGTCAAGAAATATATGTCCTCTAGCTCCATTTTGAGCCGGTGGCCACCAATCATGAAACACTAGTCCTGTGTGTTTCACCTATTTGCCAGCCATTGCAAGAAGTCTACTTAGGCCCTCATGCTGGCTATGGCCCAGAATTTAAATATTCCACATGCTTTTAATGCTCGTATTGTAGGTGGATGAATTAATGCAGCAAGATCCACATCCTCATGCTCGCGTTCCCACCAAATAAGTATTTTGTATGTCCTACATTGCAAAAAAGATGTATTAGAACAATTTAGTTCAAATTTTTTTGGGCAGAAATGGAGAAAATTGAATTTTTAAAACCTATTTTGCAGGGTCTGCACCCGCTGGTTAGGGACAGTGCATAAGTCCGCACTCGTCCTAAGAAAAAGGTGTGGAACCCCGACTTTTTCCTCTATAGAAAAAAGTCGGGGTCCGCAAGGGCCGGATGTTACACCTGCGGACCCCCGCGAGCATTTTTCTAAAGCAAATTCTCCTCAAAAAATAAATTTTAAAGCCTAAAAATGAAATGTAAACGATTGAAATGCAAGATAGGGATGATGTGGATTACCTGGAGTTGACAGTTTTTGATTCCAATGGACAGATTTTCCGTAATCATCACATAAAGTTTTCTACCCAAAAGCGCTCACTTCTCACTTTGGAGTCAAATGGTGAAAATGAATTTACAAAAGCCCTTTTTATAAGATTTTTTGAATAAATGAATTTTTAATTTATTTATTTTTCACTTTAAAAATGTAACTTTTTGATGCATTTTTATTTATTTTAAATAGGTATGAGTAATGTTTTGAGTTTTTGTATAGAATATTGGATTTTCAGGGATAATTGATCATTTTCAACAAAGAGCATACTTTTTCATTTTCTCGAACTCTTCCAAAATTTACGAAAAAGTGAAACATTAGAGTCCTCTTTACACTCTTTTCTAACTCGTAAAATATGAAAAGAATCCCAAATTTTTCCCTTTTAAACTTGTTAAATAGAATTAAAAAGGCAGTCCACTTACAGCTCTTTTCTGACCATATAAACATGAAAAGATCGCTAGAGTTTTGTCATTTCAAGTTTGATATTGGTTTTAAAATGACGTGTCTTCGATCACTTTTTTACCTTTTCAGATCGATGCCACTAACTATGAAAAGTACTCCTTGATCGCAATGGTCAAACGGTTCTCTCAAGTATTATTTTATACCTTTTCGGGCTTGGGGGGACACAAATTTATGAAAAAGGACACCCATGGAGTTTCCTTAAGTTTTTCTTCCGACTCCCTAAAATTGAAAAACACCGAGTTTTTCCTATATTGGACTCATTAAAATTTAATAGTAAAGGACCTATTCAATTTTAAACAGGAATGAACCACTCCTTCTTAGGGTTCGAGTTTTAAACTAAGTTGGACTCATCTGAAGGATGAGCTTATAACCAAGCAAATGTTATCATCCTCAAGCTTGTCAAAAATACAGAGGTACTTGCTAGAAATGGTGGGGGAAAAGAGATAAAATGAACCTGTTTGTTATACTTTGTGTTTTAGAAAAGCAGTTAACCACTCTTGAACACGACACTTTTTGTTTACCTGGATTGGGAAATCCTTTGCCTAACAGTTAATCAAACCATATTGGAAGTCTTCAGCCAGTTTCTAGTTATTAGCTTTGGGTCAATTGTCACCAAACCATCTTCAGTGTCATTATGTGTTCAAGAGGTTAGTTCAAATAAACCATTCATTTGCAAAATAAATATCATCCATTTTGACCATCCCTGAGTTAGTCCTTGCCAAATATATTTCTTCAAAACTTGATCTATGATTTCGTGTTGTGGGATTACCTACAACAGATCGCTTTCTATCGACTTCAACTCATTATCTAGAAAGATGATCTAGAAATCATCAGTACCTTTGAATCTGCATGCCCTAATGGCAGGTTTCTTGCCTTTGATGAGAGGTTGCATCATTGAGCTTCAATCAAAGGATTCTATGATATGTTCGACATCAGCTCATTTATTCACATTTCATGGATTGTACTGAGTACTCTGAGAGCCATTGACATTATTGGTGGTTTCTCTCGCACTTGTTAACAGTTCACATCATTGACTAGTAATCAAGTGGTTTCTACCATGTTCGACTTCGACACATTCATTCACATGGATAGAATCGTACTAGTTCGGGAAGCAAAAATCAATACCCTGGATATAGTTTCTATCATCTAGGCTGCGAGGAATCTTTCTATTCATTATACAGTTGACTATTAATAAATAGATGGCTGCACCCATACTATGTCTACATATGTCTATACTCGTGATGTATTACAAAATCATTCCTGTATCAAAACAGTTTAGTTAGTTTTCTAGTCAGTTTTGATCTGAGCATGGGAATGCGTACCTCAACGATGATATGTTCACATATATATATTTTTCATTGAATGTTTTTACAACTTCTGAATGGGGTGTCTACAAGATGATCCTTGAAATGATAAATTACTTCACTCTTCTTAGATGACAAATTCTATCTTCATCTATTACAGACTTTACACTTTAGGGGGCAATCTGTTGCACAAAAATTGTCACCTTGACATTTTGTAATCTGTGTGAGTCCATTACCACTCATACTTTCCTCCTTTGTAAGTCTTAAGCCTCAGTTATTCATATCAAGCCTTGAAAATAAGAGAAATCCCTCAAAAGTCTCTAAAACTCTAGTTCTGCACTTTCTATTAGCATTGCCTGCAGTCTTGCACCTAATGGTCATGCCCCCTGCGCACGTGACTGCTCTGTCTCTGTGTTATGGGTTCGGACCCCTGTAAAAGTTAAAAAGATGAAAGTATACTCTTAAAAACTCACTTTGATTCATTTCTAGAAGCTTCTGGAAGGAATCTTGAGGTGGCAAGTTCGCTCTTTTAAGGTTCGTGCATCCCATACCTTAAGGAGATAACCCCTTGATGTGAGGAGCTTATCCCTTTGAAGGAGGACTCTATCCCTTCATAGGTGGACCCATAACCTCCTTCCTTTGCACTATAAAATGAAGCATTGGGATGGTTACTTGGGAGGTTAAAAAGCTGAATATTTTTGAGGTGAAATGCTACTGGAACTTAGTCTTCCTAATTGAGCTTTTGTGAGGAGAGATTACATACCTATTCGATCTCATTTGGAAGAGTGTGAGGCTTGTTGAAGTAAAGGAGATTCATGTTTTGGACCCTGGGAAGAGCTTGTACAACATCAAGGCACCAAAGGTTCTAAGGTTCTTCTATTTCAAAGTTAATACAAATAAGTTTATTTTTCTCAATAAGTTGTGTTTTATGGTTTATTTTATGGATTCCTTGATCACCATGATGAACATGATTTATGATATTAGCTATGTAGGTGTTATTTCATGTGTACTTGTTTGTGATTGCAGGTTCTCAAAAGGAAATTCTTTTAGACGGTTGAAGGATGCCTGATACAAACTAGCGTTGAACTTAAGGTAGGGTCTAAACATCTCTATAGTTTTTATTAATGAATCGCAATATGTTTAGAGAAAGGTAGATTTGCTTGTCCTGCTTGTTGCTAGATATCTTTTTATACTAGGGAGATTGGCCTTGTTTGCAAGATCGATTTATCCGGCCAACATTAATAACATATGGTCCCAGCCAATGCATTCTGAGCTTCCCTCAGAATTTATCGAACTTATTATCATACAAGAACACCAAATCATTCACCTTGAAGGTGCACAACTTAATATGTCAATCATGCCAAGCCTTTTTGCACTGCTTTTGGACCTGCTGGTGAAATCCAGCCAAATGTCATTCTTCGTCAAGCTCCTCCAACTGTGCGAGCCTCTCTTATAGGACTCCACAATCCATCATACATGTGACCGCTGCTATGCATAGACTAGGCACGATGTATTCCATGTGCATTATGGCTTCCAAACAATAGACAAGCCTAAAAGGTGTATGTCCGGTCAGTTTCTTGCACGACGTCCTATAAGCCCATAATTCTATAGGTACGCATAGGTCCCAATCACTTCGTTGTGCATTTCATACCTTGTTCAGCATGTTGCATACCTTGTTGAACACTTCTACATGTAGAACCTTTTGCATAATTGTTCTTCTTGCATAATGTATTTCAAACATTAGCAACCATCTACAAGGTCCCTCCCAAACAGATGCTTATTGACCATGTATTTTAGCGCGGAGTACATGTGCATCCATGTAGGTTATTTTCCATATGCCTGTGCCCACTTGGCCAGGTGCACACATGGATCATCACACCCATTGTACTTGTCTCTCAGTTGCATGCTAGGCTTCCCAGATCATGTGCACATCATTCTCCTACATTCACGCCCGTCTTCAAATCTCCATTTGTGCATACCCCACCATCTCGCGAGTGTAGCGCATAGTACCCAGTCCAAGGCTTGGAATTGTTGCTTTTCTGACACTTCTCTTTCAAATTTATCCAAGAAGGTATCTACCTCACTTAAACCATCATAAGTAGGGCATGTCTCTTATTTCTGTCGATACACAGTGCAATGACCTTGTCATCATGTTACAATTCAGTGTAGTTATCTCATGTAACCGATTCTGCCATCATTCTACTTCTTCTTCCCAACCTGAAGTATAGGAGCTTTCAAGCTCCCATGCAATCTGCCCATCCATGGTGGGATTCACCAGTCCTGGTCTTGCACTATTATCTTATAGATGTAGTCCAAATCATCATCACTTTCATAGTTGTGCATTGGTTCTATATAGCACGATCATTCAGTAGGGTCCAAGGGTATAATTACACTTAGTGACTTCTTTTCAAAGATCATTTTTCACTTATTCAAATTAATTACCTCGTTCATGTCAGTGGCCCAGTCAATTCCTAAGAGTGCAGTGTAGGGATTGCTATCATCAACAATCTCTATCACTTCAAAATATGCCAGCGCATTCGCTCCCTCAATATCCATAGTTATTCCTTGTAATCACCCCACGGGTATTATTTTCTGTTGGTTCGCCATCCTCAACTGAATTGGAGACCACTGCAACATAGGTCACCCCATTCGCTCCCATGTCTACTTCGGCAGAAAATTTGCATCTAATCCCAAATCCAGAATTACTTCGTCCATATCATATTATTTGATCTGCATGGTTAGTCTCATCTCTCTTCTCATTCTTGTCTTATGCTTTCTGATCTTCTAGACTATGTGTGCTCCTCCTAGTGCGGTCCTAGCGCGTCTATTAATGAGTCGTTGTAACCATTTCATAGCCTTATTTTTGTGCAATAACTTCATACAGGTTTCCAAGAATGTTGTGAACATATATGGGTACATTTCTGGCTCTAGTTTATCTTTGCTTCCTGAAGTGAAGGCATCAGTGATGCTCTTCTTAGCTTCCATGAAGGTTTCCCGAGTGCACTCCAAATCAAACTCCACATCTTTCGCCAAAGGCTTGTGAACCCAAGTACTATATTCTAGTTGTTTTCCTTTATCATCTCCTATCATGATTCCATTTCATAGCACAATGTTCACATTTGGATCTTCCTCACGCAGCTTAGACCTCATCATCTGCATGTTCTAATTCGAGGGAGGCAATAGTGCTCCTTTATCACGTATCCTAGCTATCAGCATAGGAAAATCTTCTATCTCATGATCAAACAAGGTGAAATACAAACATGACAGGCATGTTAAATTAGTGCAATCACGGGCATAATTTCCTGGCCCTCTACAATTATAGCAAATAAACTATCTGCGACCTCTTCCAGGTCCTCCTCCGCCTCGGCCTTGTCTGCACCCCTGAAATCCTATTCATGCCATTCTTGCATTTTGGTCAAGGGGCCATGTTTCAACCTGAACTCAGTAGGTGGGACTTCTATCCATCATAAACTCATAGCT
Source organism: Pinus taeda (assembly GCA_000404065.3). NCBI lineage: Eukaryota > Viridiplantae > Streptophyta > Pinopsida > Pinales > Pinaceae > Pinus > Pinus taeda. The sequence goes on along the minus strand of APFE030174290.1, from coordinate 57,562 downwards.
TCTACAAGTGCGCACGTCATGTCCCACTGACCTACAAAAGTTGTAGAACAACTGTTGCGAATTTTGTGTATACTTTTGTAACAAGTGACAATTGTTCGTGGCATGTTTTCCTGCTATTTAACAAATTGTGCACCATAAAGAAGGTGCTACGCTAGGTCTTGCTTGCACTTCTAGCCTTAATGGCATCAGTCCTCCTCCTACAAGGTAATTTGTAAAAATCGGGCAGTGGTCTTTGTCATGACCCTGACCCTTGCATTTTACACACCATACCTCTTCACGCAGTTCTGGTTGAGCTATCCTATCCTATTTCAGACTATGAATATTTGTTGGCTTATCGAGGCCTGACCCAGGTTCAGAAGAGCTATTGGCCAAAGAAATCCCAAGCTACCGGCCCTTTCAGCAATAGCATGTAAAGCATAGACTAAAGTCTCACCCGAGGTAGCAGAGGAGGGTGCTGGAACCAGGTTTCTGTACCCTTGGGATGTCTTGAAGTGGTCTGGATGGGATCACACACCATTCTGTACCCTCGTGCTACTCTGTAATATTATTAGGCTTCCATGTAGATTCGCACCAATGCGTTCTTGTTATTATGAGTTTATTATATATCTATTCTATTTCTTATGGTCTTTAAGCAAACATTTAACAATAATACTCAATGCGCGCCAAAATATGCATAAATTCAAGGCATAAGTAATAGATATATTCATGATAGGACACACAATAATTCAAAAAATATTATCTTTATTGATGTCCTTTCTAGTACAACCAGATCCACCCTGTGCACTCAGCTGCAGGGGTCTGCGCACACAGCCGCAAACTCTACCAAGCCTCTGTGCACATAGCTGTAGAGCCTCTATCTATCTACCAACACCCTTGACTCAGACTTACAGACGTAGAGAGAATATTGCCTTCATAAAACCATAACATTAAGATCCAAAACCCAAAAAATGACTTCTAACCTTAGAGCCTTGCTCTATTTATACATTTCCATGGTCCACTGACCATGGGCAGGCCAACTCACTTTCTATTTTATTACTTTTTTTTGGGCGGACAACCCTTTACAATTCGTGCTCCGCACACCTCGTGAAACCTTTACCATACTATTACCAAAATTGTGGGCTTTGAGCCCCAAAACTGTTACGCACGGCCTCTGCTACCCAACAGGCCCCCAACACAATCATCGTGACTCATCTCGAGTCACTCGGCTAGTGCAGTAATATTCGTACAAAGGTCATTCAAGAACTTCTATGCTTTGATTACACTTGCAACAAAATCTTCCGCCATTTGTTGTGCCTGTTCTACGTAAGCCACCGATGCATCAGTATCAGTATCAATATCAGTTGCTTGTCCAGGTTCATATACTCCTTACATCTGTGCCATCTTCCACTCGATGGTGGTGGAAACCATGAATGCCTCATCTAGCCAAGGTTGGATACATTCTTTGATCACTGCTTCCTTCTATTGAGTGGTGTCAATTTGTGTCTTAAGAGCTTAGGCCTCCCTCATCTTATCCAAGTGCTACGTGATAACAACCATTTGCGTGGTCCCCGTGACATTATCATAGGCTTGTTGTAGTTCTCTTGCCTCTGTTTCCAACTGCTATAAGGTTTCGTTTTCCTGTAGTGAACTGAGCATAATAACTGACTAATCCAACAAGCTGGTGCACTCCTTGTGGGTTCGTATGTTGACAGGTAAATCTGCCACAATCTCTAGCTTAGGGGCATGACAACATGCTTCCCCCACAATTTTCTCCAACTGCCGATTTTTTGTTACCGCTTCATCATGTTGGAGGCTCAACTATTCTATGTTAATTTTTTGCTCACTAAGTACCTGTACCATGCATCCTTCACTGTGCTCATTGCGCACCAGTTCGGTGTAGCGCACTCCTTTGGCCGGGTCTAGTGAAACTATAACATGTAGTGACTTTTTCTTAAATGTCATCTTTCGTCTTTTTAAATTGATGACCCCATTCATGTCCATGGCCTAATCTATTCATAGTAGCACAGGGTATGGATTACTGTCATCAACAACTTCTATCACCTCAAAGTCTGTCTAGGTACTTATGCCTTCAATTTCCATTGTCACCCCTTGCAACCCTCTCATCGGTAAGATCTTTTGCTAGTTGGCCATCCGTAGTTGAATAGGAGACCATTGTAGTGTAGGCCTACCCATGTGTTCCCATGTTTGCTTAGGCAATACATTCACATCTGAACCTAGATCTAGGATGACCTAATCCGTCTCATATTCACCAATTTGCACCACCATTCGCATTTCTCGTCCGGTGCACAAAGCATGTTTTCCCAATTTCCAGACTATGCGTAGTTCCCCTGATCCCATGCACCTTGTGATCAGCTCTTATAGTCCTTTAACTACCTTACTATCGTGTAGTAGCTTCATACATGTCTCTAAAAAGGTAATAAGCATCAAGGGATCCATTCCTGGCTCAATTGGATCCCTACTACCTCAAGTAGAGACTTCCTTGAAGATCTTCTTAGCTTCCTTAGACGTCCCCTTCACATGTTCCACTTCAAAGTTAGGTTCCTTCACATCTTTTCCAGACTGTTTCCTCGCAGCTCCCCCTATAGTTACACCACTCCTTAACACCATGTTTATGCTGGGATCTTCCTTGCGTAGCTCAGACCTCTTTATTTGGATATTTTGAGTTGGACTAGGCTATAGTACCCCATTTTTGTGCATTTGGCTAATCAGTGTTGGACAATCTACCATTTCATGGCCAAACTACTCACAGTACGGGCAAGATATTCTCATTGGGTCAGTACAATCACAAGTGTAGTCCCCCACCCTCTACAATTATAACAAATCAGCTATCTGCACCCTCATCCCAATCCCATTCCTCCTCTCCCTCGTTCGCATCCTTGGAATCCACCATGTGGCCCTACAGCTGGGTCGAAACGCTGCGTCTCAGTCTGCATTCGATAGGCTTGGGTCCTTTCCATCATTAGCTCGTAGCTTCGACATGTTTGTTCGTCATGACCCACCAATCTACAAAAGTTGCAATACAGCTGTTGTGGAGTCTAGGTATACTTCTGCAATAGGTGGCAGTTGTTTGTTGCATGCTTTCCTCCTACTTGACAAATCACACACCAAAGCACGGGCGCCACACTTGGCCTTGCTTATACCTCTAGCCTTAATGGCATGGGGCCCCCTCCCGCCAAATAGTTCGCGAGTACGGGGCAGTGGTCCTTGTTGTGCCCTTGACCTTTGAATTTGATACACCCCACTTTTATACGCGCCTCTAGTCAGGGTCCCCTATCTTGCTTCAAAATTTGCATTTCTATGTGTAGGTTTTGTAGTTGTGCATGAATTTACTGAACTCCCAACCCCAGATCCTGTATTGGAGTTTCATGCAACCTCATCGTTGTCTCTAATGCTTCAGCTTGGGTTGAGATCTTTTTTTGTAACAACACCGTCCTCAGATGTGGTGTCAAAGACGCCACAAAACACGTACAGTGTTGCGCATCCGTTAGTGTCATGTTATCCTCACATATTGTACTCTTCAATCTCTAATCTAGGTCCCACGACATTTCACCAAGTAACATCACGATCTACTTGAATTTGATGATCAACTGCGTCTCTAATTTTGGTTGGCTAAATTCTTTGTTTAATGCATCTTGGACCACTGCTATTCCCGCATTCGGGTGATTGCTGGTGAGCTCCAGTATTGTAGCAATAATGCTACAACTCCTGGGGCTTCCTGTCTCTCATTTTATCAACCCGGTTGTTCGTACAAACTTGGAAGCGATGGTGCTATATGCACAAGTACTAGCTCTTGTCGCAGCTGTCACTTGATCAGCTGGCACAAGTCCGCTAGGGCTCAAGCCAACTTCTATGGCTCATAGAAAAAGCTTTATCAATGATGGACGAAAGCTAGCTCAAAGAAGACTAGTCTACTTGACAAAAATGAACTAAAAGCAAACCCAAGCATGTAAACCTAGGAAACCCTAATTTAACTAGTCTAACCTCTATAATGCAATGCATGTGAATGAAACTTCTACCAATGCTGTTGATACCTCTAATAAGTGAAAATGCATGGATCTAAACTACTTGCATCATAAAAGACATGTT
>APFE030174281.1:20584-104867 GCA_000404065.3 Pinus taeda | reverse complement strand
TAGAAATAAAAGTTTGCACCTTGAGAGATTGGATCCCTCTCAGTGCTTGATAGTTCTGGAGTGAATATGGATCTAGGTCAGTTAATATGAAATTAAAGTAGCTTTTGTTTGATATTATAGTCTTAAAAAATAAAATTTCTCTTCAAATTAATTTCAAATTGGAACTAGGTATAATCAGATTCAATGAATAGATTTTTAAAAAATACATAAAGTAATTTTTTTATTAAAAAAGATATTTTTAAAATTACAAATTACTAGAGATAAATAATGGAAAGTTGGCTCACCTATACACCATGTGAGGATGAAGAAGTGTTTAAGCAAGGATAACCTTTCAATCAATATTTAACAACCTTTCAATACCCTATCACTTGTAAGTTTAGATTGCTTGACACAATTAAGATGACTAACATAAAAATTGATTCATATTATTGTAGTACTTATTAGGTAGTTGTATTTTTGATAGAGGAGGAATGACCAGTTATAGAGTTTTATAAACCCAACATTTTGGACTACCAAGTGAGTCCATCATTAGGGGATGCGTCAATAGATATTCTATAGCTATTAATGATCTATCCATGAGCTATATATATATATATAATATCTACATGTTATGAAAGAAATTGCAGGTAGCGAATTTAGGAGTAAGATTATTATCTCTGCAATTCTTAAGAAAATTTAGATTGGAAATCAGTTTCGTTGTGGATAATATTAATTTCTCGAATTCTGATGCATTGTCCATCATGTCCCTTCCATGGTAGGACTTGATATTATTAAATAATGAATCCATACAGGTGAGGAGAATTTTAGATAGAGGAGGAATGACCTGTTATAGAGTTTTATAAACCCAACATTTCGGACTACCAAGTGATTCCATCATCAGGGGATGCATCAATAGATATTCTATAGCTATTAATGATGTATCCATGAGCTATATTTCAGAGTATATATATAGGTTATGAAAGAAATTGTAGGTAGCGAATTTAGGAGTAAGATTATTATCTCTGCAATTTTTAAGAAAATTCAGATTGGAAATCAGTTTCTCTCTAGATAATCTTAATTTCTTGAATTCTGATGTGCTTTCCATCATGTCCCTTCCATGGTAGGACTTGATATTATTAAATAATGAATCCATACAGGTGAGGAAAATTTTAGATAGAGGAGGAATGACCTGCTATAGAGTTTTATAAACCCAACGTTTCAAACTAACAAGTGAGTCCATCATCGGGGGATGCGTCAATAGATATTCTATAGCTATTAATGATGTATCCATGAGCTATATTTCAGAGTATATATATAGGTTATGAAAGAAATTGCATGTAGCGAATTAGGAGTAAGATTATTATCTCTGCAATTTTTAAGAAAATTTAGATTGGAAATCAGTTTCGCTCTGGATAATCTTAATTTCTTGAATTCTGATGCACTATCCATCATGTCCCTTCCATGGTAGGACTTGATATTATTAAATAATGAATCCATACAAGTGAGGAAAATTTCAGATAGAGGAGGAATGACCTGTTATAGAGTTTTATAAACCCAACGTTTCGGACTACCAAGCAAGTCCATCATCAGGGGATCCATCAATAGATATTCTATAGTTATTAATGATGTATGCATGAGCTATATTTCAGAGTATATATATAGGTTATGAAAGAAATTGCAGGTAGCGAATTTAGGAGTAAGATTATTATCTCTACAATTTTTAAGAAAATTTAGATTGGAAATCAGTTTCGCTCTGGATAATCTTAATTTCTCAAGTTCTGATGTGTTGTCCATCATGTCCCTTCCATGGTAGGACTTGATATTATTAAATAATGAATCCATACAGGTGAGGAAAATTTTAGATAAAGGAGGAATGACCCGTTATAGAGTTTTATAAACCCAACGTTTCGGACTACCAAGTGAGTCCATCATCAAGGGATGCGTCAATAGATATTATATAGCTATTAATGATGTATCCATGAGCTATATTTCAGAGTATATATATAGGTTATGAAAGAAATTGCAGGTAGCGAATTAGGAGTAAGATTATTATCTCTGCAATTTTTAAGAAAATTTAAATTGGAAATCAGTTTTTCTCTGGATAATCTTAATTTCTTGAATTCTGATGCACTATCCATCATGTGCCTTCCATGGTAGGACTTGATATTATTAAATAATGAATCCATACAGGTGAGGAAAATTTTAGATAGAGGAGGAATGGCCTGTTATAGAGTTTATAAACCCAACATTTCGAACTACCAAGTGACTCCATCATCAAGGGATGCGTCAATAGATATTCTGAGACTATATTAGTCATTCATGTTAGTCATTTTTAGTTGTTTTACTTATTATCTAGTCACATATTTTAACTTGTGACTAAATTAGTGATTTATGTTAGTCGTTTTTAGTTTGGTCACTTAAGATTGCTCATTTTTTGTAGTATTTCGCATGGAAAAGCTGCGGTGACTAACGTTTTTAGTCACCTAGTCACTAATTTCTCATTTTCTACTAGTGATGTAATCAAATCCAACATAACAATAATAATATAATTGCACAACAACAACGCACAACAATAACAATAGTGGTCTTCTATGGGGCACACTAATAACAATATGGGGTCAATAATAACAATAAGGGCTGCAATGACAATAATAATGGGGGAATCACTATTATTATAGGGACCTAACATTCCACTCTCCTTCAAAAAAGTGTTTTCCTCAATGCTTGAGTAGTTATGGATGCTTCTATATAAAATTATCATCCTCCATGTGGAATCTTCAACAAGTAAGTTCTTCCACTTAATGAGATACTCTGAAATTAATTGATTTCATTGCTGTCGAGTTCTTGTTTCTGTGACTACTTCAAGTTCCAATATGATTTTTCCTTCCCCATCAAGTTCTAGCAATATTGTTTGAACTGGGAGCCTGTCACCTATAACTTTCTTTAAACATTAAACATGGAAAACTAGGTGCATTCGAGAAGCTTGCAGGAAGCTCCAATTTGTATGCCATAGTACCAATCTTTTACAACAACTTTGTTGCCCATAATAATTTGGTGATAATTTATTATCCTTCTTAGCTTGCTTGAGGGAAATTTGTTTATATGGTTGTAGCCGTAGGAATACCCAGTCACCTACATCAAAACTTCTTTCATTGTGATTTCGATCTGCTTGTTGTTCCATTCTATTTTACGCCAAAGTGATGTTATCCTTTAAGAGTTGGAGAACTTGTTGTTGATGCTCAATGTGATCTTCCACTTCTTGAATATTCGAATTTTCTCTTAAATATGATGTGATGGATGGTGTATGATATCCATAAATTTCCATAAATGGGGTCATCTTTGTTGCAGTATGGAAGGAAGTGTTATACCACCATTCAGCCAGAGGCAACCATTTGACCCATTGTGTCTATTTATCAAAGACTAAGCAACGAAGATTCCTTCCAAACATTTGTTTCCTATATTAGTTTTCCCATCATATTGAGGATGATAAGATGTGCTATGAGCTAACTGAGTACTGAGACAAGAAATAATTTTGTCCAAAAATTTCCAATGAAAATGGGATCTCTATTTCTTACAATAATATTTGGGTTTCCATGTAGCTTTCGAATTGTTTCCATAAATGTAGTAGAAACTATATTGGATTTAAATGGATGAGATAATGCACAAAAGTGTGCATACTTGGTAACTTTGTCAACTACCACCATGATGAAACTCTTTCATTTGGACTTGGGTAAACCTATGATAAAATCCATTGAAACCTCCTCCCAATGTTGGCTTGGAATGGATAAAGGTTGTAATAGACCTAGGGTCTTAATTGTTTCAACTTAATTTTGTTGGGAAACCAAATATTCCACCACAAAATTTTGAATATCCAATTTAAGGCCATCCCAAAAAAAATCCTTCTGAACCTTGTGGTAAGTTTTTAAAAATCCTGAGTGGCCTCCTAAGGGAGAAGTGTGCAATTCCATAAGAATATTTTGTTTGAGTTGGGAATTCTTACATAGGTATAAGTGATCTTTGTACCATAACAGATCTTTTTTCGAGCTAAATGTATCAGATGTACTAGGATCTTGTCGTAACTTTTGAATGAGTGCCCACACTTCTTCACCATTCTTCCATTCATCCCTTCCTTGATTTATCCAATATGGTTGGATAATAGAAATGACAAAAAGAAATGCTTCCACATCCTCATCCTTTCTTGAGAGTGCATCTACCACAACATTTTGCTTCCCTTTTTTGTAGATGATTTCAAAGTCATAACCCTACATCTTTGTGACCCATTTTTGCTGCTATTCTAAAGATAATCTTTGTTCTAAAAAGTATTTAAGATTATCATGATATGTTTTTACCTTGAAGTGTCTTCCCACTAGGTCGGGTCGCCATTTCTTAAGTGCATGTAGTTTTGCCAAAATTTCCTTCTCATAAATAGCTTTCTGTAAATATTTTCCTTTGATTGGATGGCTTTCGAAAGAAATGGGTCTTTCGTCTTGCACTAAAATTGCACCAAATCCATTTCCTGAGGCATCACATTCCACAATATAGTTTTTGGTGAAGTTTGGCGTAGATAAGATAGTGCTTGGAACATTTCCTCTTTAAGATGTTCAAAGGCCTTTGTTGCTTTTGGAGTCCATGAAAATGCATCTTTCTTAAATAATGTTGCTAGAGTTGCTGCTATTCTCCCATAATTCTTCACAAACTTGTGATAATACCCTGTCAACCGGAGAAATCCTGACATACGCTTTATGGTTGTAGGGATTTTCCATTCCTTAATGGATTTAATTTTGCTAGGGTCTACCTTAACACCTTCATGAGATACAATATGACCCAAATATTCCACCTCTTTTACTCCAAAGAAACATTTGGAGATTTTTGCATATAAGTGTTTCTCCTCCAACAGTTTGAGCACCCTATCAACATGTTAAACATGATCCTTCCAAGACTTTCTATAGATTAGTATATCATCAAAAAATACTAGCACAACTTTTCTAAGGAAGGGTTTGAAAATGAAATTCATTTAAACTTGAAATGTAGAAGGTGCATTGGTAAAGTTAAAAGGCATAACCAACATTCATAATGACCCTCATGAGTTCTAAATGTTGTTTTCAGAATGTCTTCAGTCTTCATTCTGATTTGATGATATCCTGAATGAAGATTCAACTTGGTCAAGTAAATTGATCCATGTAATTCTTCCAATAATTCATCAATGACGGGGAAATTTATCTTTAATAGTGAGCTTGTTGAGCTCCCTATAATCCGGAAACATGCATCATGATCCATCCTTCTTGTGCACCAATACTACTATAGCAGAGCAAGAACTTTGACTAGGTTGAATTATACCAGCCTCTAGCATTTTTGCAAACATACATTCAATTTCACACTTTTGGCCATAGGGATATCTATAAGCCATGATGTTTGGAGGAAAACTTATTATAATCATTAAATGAATAGCATGATCATCATCATGAATAGGTAAGAGGCCTTTGGGAGTCTCAAATACCTTGGAATGATTGTCCAAGACCTTTTGGAGATCTAGAGAAATATATTATTTCAGTGTGGGAACCTCTAGCAAACGTAATTGTGTAATTACACCTCGTTTTTCTTTCTTTAGAAGCTTTGTCATTTTGTTAGAGCTTATTATCTTTCACGGTTTCCCTGTGATACCCCTTAATTAAACTTCCTTTCCTTCAGAACAAAATTTCATGAAAATTTCTTGAAAATTAAAAGCTATTGTACCCAAGGATTGTAGCCATTAGACTCCTAGTACAACATCAGCACCACCCATTGGAATGGAAAGCATTGGGCTATTCAAATACATATTCTCCCATGGATAGCTTGATATTATGGCACTTTCCAGATAAATTTATGGTTCCTCCACTTGCAACCATCACTTCACACTCTTGTGCTAGATATAGGAAGCAATTCAATTCCTTAGCTATCTTACAATTAATAAAATTATGGGTACTGCCCAAATCAATCAACGCTATTACCTTTTTATTCTTGATATGCCCTTCTATCTTGATAGTTTGAGGAGTGGTAACTCCATCCAATACATTACAAGATATCGTCGGATTCATTTCTTCTTTCTATAGGGTTTGTTCTCGGTGTATATCCTCTGCTTTTGATGTTTTTTGTTCCTTTTCTTCCTCCTCTTCACAATCTATGTAAAATGATTTCTTCTCAACACACTTATGATATTTAGTGTATTTGTTATCACAACTATAACAAATCCCTTTTTCTCTTTTTTATTCAAATTGTTGTGGTGTCAACCTTGTAGGTTATGGAAGGCTAGGGGCAACAATACTTCCATGTTTATAGTTGTGAGTGCTAGGCTTCCTTGTTGCCATAATTTTTCTTTCCATTTTTCTTGCCAACTTGAATGCGTTCTCCAATGAATCAAGTTCCCAAAGGCAAACCTCATGTAACATGTTATCCTTTAAATTCCCTATGAACACATCAATCCTATGCTCCTCTAGAATATCTTTTACCCTTATATTCAATTTTTGGAAGTCCTCAATGTGCTCCATCATTGAACCCTTTTGATTGAGATTTATCAATTAGCTAACAAATGTGTTACTTTTTGTATCCTCATAATGTGTTATCATTTCTTCTGTAAACATTTCCTAAGTGACAATTTGTTTGCGAGAGCAAAGCCATTGATACCATACAAACTGATTTGGTTCCAAATATAAAGTCTCAATGCACACCTTTCGTGTGTTTTGCACATTATGGAGATCAAAATATTGCTCCATCTCTAGTATCCATGTTACGGGATCATTGTCATCAAACTTCCTCATATCAATCTTTGAAACATGATGGGTCTTCAATCCAACATTAGATTCTATGAAATCATTATTAATATTTCTTTTGTTCTCATCACAAGTTTCATTTACTACACTTTCACCATTAGCGAAGATTTCTTGTAGCAACTCTGTCAAATATGTCTTCAAATCTTCCATTTTTCCTTCCATCTTAGCTTCCACGTCCTTTATCTTAACTTCCACACCTTTCTTTAAACGATTAATCTTAAATTCCATGTCATTCATCTCAGCTTGCATGCCTTTCTTTAAACCATCCATATTATCTTATGTTACTTTTTGTGAGAGTGAATTTTGTTACTCTTGGTCTCATAATTTTGATATATCATGCTGCATTTCTTCCTCTTCTTCATGAGTCATGCTAGAGCTTTCAGGTTGCTTACTACGTGTTTCCAGTTTCTTTCTTCGAGGAATCAATTAATGATAATTATGCTTCACTATGACCTTTGAATTCCTTCAAACTAATTTTTCAAACCAACTTATGCAAAATTAAAAAAAAAACAATCACATTAGATTTTTCAAACTAATTTTTTCACTTTGTAGGAGCTCGATATTGAATCTGATGTATCTCTAAAATTTCTGATCTCCAAGGTCTAAAATTATGAATTGTGGTAGCCCTCTGAGTCCTATTTCCAATGCCACTAGTCTAATCGAAATTGAATTATCCAAGAAAATGTTATGTCCAATCTCCCAAGATGGCCTAATTATACACTTTTTCAGTAGAGTGAACTTGTATAAAGTGCCACATGTCACTGTTTCAACTTTCGGATCCAAAAATGATGCAAAAAAAACTACAACCCATTCTCTTTCTGTAACATCTTATGTAATTTAATCTGATACATAGAGAGAAAGTTATGACAATCTTCCCAATGTCAATTGTTTGGGATGTAATTCGGGAGCCTGAAAAAACCATAACTTCCTTAAATCATATATCCGAACATATAGCGAGATAAGATCTAAAATGAGGATCCAAGGATCATTGAGATGTTGGCACAAATGGGTTCTTGTTTTAGCTTTTGAAACGTCGCAGAAAAATATTTATAGCGAAAAATCCACGATGACCAGTTTGGAGCAACGAAACCCTAGAATCCAAAGCTCTGATACCAAATGTTATAAACCAGCTCACAAAAAGATAGAAAATATAGATCAACGACTTCAAAATCAGCCTCTTCGATGGGGAAACCTCCTTTACACTACACAAATGAACAATCCGTGGATGATACAAATGAAAATACCTCATTTCTATATATAGGAATCTAAGGGGTCACAATGTAATCAAAGTCGACATAAAAATAATAATATAAGGGAAGAAAAATAACAATAGTGGGCTTTTATGGGGCACACTAATAACAATATGGGGTCAATAATAACAATAAGGGCTATAATGAAAATAGTAATGGGAGAATCACTAGTATTATAGGGACTTAACACATACCTTTTGTCTTGAATAACTTACTACATTTTCCTTATCCAATTTTACTTCAATTGTAGGCTTGCTTCAAATAGTCCCAAGGGTCTTGATGATATAAAATAATATTACATCAAGATTCTCTTCCCAAGTTATCTAGTTGTTGCTCCTCTTAACAATCTTTCTAATTCCTATTCTATTACAACACCTTTCTTCAAACAATCCTTGAATAGGATACCATACTTCTTCCTTATTTATTTATTTCCTTAACAATAGTTCTAGTACCTCTATCAATTTTGAAACTACTTAAGTTTTTAATGTGCTCTCAATCCTCAAACTAGGGCTTCTAGTAAGCACAAAAATAATATTTTTAATTCTCCAAAAGACATTGACTAGTATCTTCTTCAATATGTCACACTTTGTTGAACTGAGGAACTACTTCAATCCTTTGGATTCCTTTCGAATTTTCATTCTTGAAGGTGACTTCAACCCTCTCTAAAATTTTAAGGAACCACAGCTCTGAAATTTAGACTATGGTTGCTTCTACATGTCCAAAAAAACATATTTTACTTCACATATTACCTTGTCCCTTGCATGACTGAACTCGGCCTACTAATCCACAATTTTTCCAAGTGTAGGATCCATACAACCAACTTTGTTGTGACTACTTCATAGGATTCTTCCTCACATCAGAACAAAGGAACTAAAATCAGCATATATTCCAACTTAAGGCTTTCACAAAAATCGATTATTCTTCCTCATTTACCTGTGCCAAAACAGACCTAAACCAAAGACAAAAACATTTTCGTCCTTTAAATTTTTATTTTCTCCGCTTTCTGAGATATGCAAAGTATTTCTTTAGAGAGATATTCTCTTTGTTGGATGCTTAGAAAATAACTTTTCATTGCTTGGATTTACTTCTAGATGGCGCAGTCATCAAGACTAATATATACAGTCCATTCTTTTTGGATTTTTGGAGTAATGAAAAAACCTTTCTAGTGATCTTCTAGCTACCAAGACTCTTCACCTTAACTCTGAAACCATGTTGGAAAATCCATAGGGCATCAATTTAATTTAAATTTTCCTTAATTGACAACTATTTGTGACGTTATGTTCTTCTTCATTATTATGCTTATATTTTTATCATCAAATAAATGCCAAAACCATGAAGATTACAATCAGACAAATATGACCACAAGATATAGGCTCGAAGTTAGGGAAAAAAACCTCCAAAGTGGAAAACCCATAAATAACTTCTCTTATTATAGAATCAATTCAAAGGAGACTTCTAAGACCCAAAACCTAGACCAAGCCTTCCACTAAAACCCAAGTCAACTAGTCAATCTACAAGGCTAAGTCTCCAAGGATGGCAAAACACGATCTCTTCAAGAGGAGAGCTATTTCAGCCTTTTGATATTACCAAGCCATTATGCAACACTTACTGCACTTTCTAACCTAAGGTAACCCTAAGGTACTTGCATGTGTTACCAGTAGAAGGAAAATTTCATACTTTCAAGCTTTGTTAGGGCTTCTTCCTTGCTTCACTATCCTTTTCCTTGATTTTCAAGGCCTTCTCATTCTTCCTCAAACTTTAAGTCAAATCCAAGACATGTATACTTGAGTGTGTGCCAAATGGGTCAAAGTGCCTACTTTTGATAGCCCTCCAAGAGGCTTGAATAACCCTCTATAAGCCAAATTATCCTTAGCTAGCTGACATGTTTTGGGGAGCCTTCTAGACACTTCTATAATCAAAAATATTTTTCATTTTTCTTGATACAAGTGCCCAAAAGAGTCTTTTACAAAATGAAAAGGAATCTTGACTCATGAAAAACCCTAGCAGCATTCAATGGATAGTTGACCTAATGGCAAAATGATCTGAGCATGAAACCCATGCTTTACAAAAATAATTTTATTTCTTCTTTTGATAGATACATAGAAATTACATAATGTCATGAATCAAATGAAAATTATGAAGACCGAAACTAGTTACCTTCTCCAACAGGGACAAGGAAAAATAATATCTTTTGATTTGGGAATTTACTACCTTTGGGATTCTCCGGCTCTTTGAGAAGCTTCTAGACAAGTAGTAGAGTGAGGCATTAATACTTAGACACATTTATCCTCCTTCATACCACTAATAAAACATTCCTTGCGTAAGGTATCTAACATGCCTTTATTATATAAAGTGACTTTCTCAAAATTTGAGATGATTTTTTCAACTATACCAGGTTGTTTAAGTTTGGTTAGACAACCCAAATAATGAGTGTCTAGTTCAAAACTTCAATAGAGGTACATGAAAAATTGTATCTAAGCAACATAACCCTAATAGGATTTCTTATGCCATTGTTACCATTGAAATAATTTGGGATCTAAGTAAAGGACACCAATACAAATTTTAATTAAGTAATGTAGGTACAAGTAATGTTCCATCTGAGTGACCCAATTTGTGGAATCGAAGTCATACAAAATTATTTAGATCTACTTTAAGGAGTTGATGCCACATTTGTGTCATAAGATCACAAACTAATTGATGTCCATGGGATTGGATTATTCAACTCCCCCTGGTTAGGATTGCTAGTCCTTGAAATGATTGTACATTTCCATAAGTTGGGATAACTATCCTGGTATTGAGGTTTGTTGAGCTTGGTGTTAATGAAAGAAAATTTTTTCTTCGAAGAGGTGGAGATGTAGCCTAGTTGGTGTCACAACTACTCACACAAAGTTTCCAAGGTGGAGACTTGGTTGGTGATATCATGGTTACTAGTAGTCATGGGAATGGGAGTCCACAAGAAAAAAGTGGCCAGAGAGTGGTGCCAAGGCGATTAGTTCCTCCTTCTAGGTTTGTGACATAATCATTGGGTAATGGGGAAAATGGTTCAACTAAAAAAGCCTTATTGGAGAGAAGTACCATTACAATGAGTGTGACACAAGGAGTATATTGAAATAGGTCCCAAATAATGGTGTCGAGAGGATCCAAAATTTGTATTTTTTACTCCTAACTTGAATAATATCATGTTGACTAATTTTTCAAATTTTCAATTGAACTTTATGTGGGAAATTCATTGACTTTTAATAGGAAGCAAGTTTTCGAGAGATCGAGTGTGAAAATTTTCATGATATCCCCCTTTGTTTGAGTTTTCCAAGGATGGCACCAAGAAGTAGAATTTCAAGGGTCCTAAGGGCCAGGGAATTCTAGATTCTATAACTCTTTGATACACATGTAGCATCCAAAAAGTGTACTTGACATAATTTCTCAAGGATCTAACTATGAAGGCTCAACCATACCCTTATCCATACTGTCCAATTACCTAGGTACTAAAGAGTAATATTCTCAAGTGTTATTCTTGATGTTTCTATAGTAGTAAGATGTTTGGTCATATTAACTAAGGTTGTTTTAGGAAACCTAAAACACTTTCACTATACCTAAGGATACATACAAGTGAAACTCCATATAAAAGTGTTATCTAATGTGGTACTTCTCAAAGAGGTGCCAACAAGTGCTGCAAAGGTTTCTAATTAAGTGAACCCTCATGTATTTACTACATTTGTGCTTCCCATACACAATTTTACTTATTGAAAGATAGATCATTGTGTTATTTATATATGTTGACACATGTCTCTAGCCTTAAAAACATTCCTCTAAAATATGTGCTCATGAAAGTGATTTGATACCATTTTCATGTTCTTTACTAGAAAATTGAAATACATAGCGTAGAAATAATATATTTGACCTAGATTTACTATAAAAAAGATAGATTGAAACCCAAAATAGCCAAAAAAGGAACCAAAATAACACGATAATGTTATACATTTATCACTGGAAGTAATGTTACCTTGTCTCTTCAATGGTTAAACATCTAATTGAGTAGAGATTTGATTACAAATAATTTCATAATACATCTCATTAAATTGCTTCTACTTATGTATAGAGTAATATTTACCTTCTAGGAATATTCTAGAGAAGGAACTTTCTAGTAGACATAGCTTGCTGGTAAGTCTTCTTAAATTTATTTCTCTCACACTACTACATGAATCTTATTTAATAGAGATGGCCTCCAAACATAGAAATACATAGTGACCTATGTATCTACTTAAAGGGTTAACAAGTTTAGGACCTTAAAGAAATATCATGGTCCTACTACACAAATGTGTGACAAACCTTACCAAAAGACTCACCATTATGAATACCATCAACATGATGCACAATTTGGGATATACTAATGGCATCCTCGAAAATAGGAAAGGAACCCAAAGTATGCTAAAAAACCACCATTGAAACAGGAGATGCACAATCCAAACCCATATCTCTCGTATTTTTGTAAGCTATAACCCATTGAGGAAAATCACACAAAATGTGACTAGTAGCATGATAGATGCAACATTTGATTAATATTTTCACAAAATCCAAGATTATAGAAAATGTAACCTTTCACACATCATAGAGACTTGGTTAGGAAGATCCTCATTAACACTTAAAGGAACCAATGTGTGAGAAACCCCTTCCCTATATAAAGTTTTTTAGCACATCTCATGATAAATCCCCACTAGTATCCTAAATAGCTTTCAAAATATCAACACATACAAGGTGAGGAGGTAAACTAGCTAGGCATACCCACAACAACTAAATTCCAAAAAATCTATTGAGGAATAAAAATCCTCAAACTATAGCAAGAGGGTTAGAAAAAATTCAACATAGCAGAAGGGACCTTTATGTAATATAGCCCCACCTAATCCTATATACACTCAAAAATAAAAGAGGTAAAACCGCTCTTCAAAGGGGAAATTTTCAACTTAGAAAAGGAAACCGTGAATTTCACCAAGATAGAGATACACCTTACAAAGAGAGGGTCTTCACCCACAAAAGTAACCAAAAAGGTATTTATCCCCCATTAGCTCAACTTCTTTAAGAATCCACTCAAATAGAATATTGATTTCCTTTCCTCGATTTTAGACTTGAAATTAATGTATTTGTGAAATCCAATAATGAATATACCTATAAAAAAAACTCTAGAACAATTGACAACCCCAAAACCAGGGTCCATGACCATTGCTCTACCACTAGAAGACTTGAATAAATAATTTTCACTATAAACTCTAACACCTCCAATCTCCGTTGAGACCTCATTTTTGTGTAATATAATAATAATAATAATAGTAATAGTAGCAGCAACAGTAGCAGTAGCAGTAGTAGTAGTAATCTAATTTTAAGGTCTTGACCAAGCCAAACACCAAATTGGTGTATGATACCCCCTTGTTTGTGGGACAAGGGACCCCCATCCACAAAGGATTTGAATGTTAAGTCTATGGATGTGTACATGTTCTACCCCCCTGTAGATTTAAACATGTAACTTTGCAGGAGGAAGCACACATTCTTAACCACTAAACCTACTCAAGCTTCATATTGCATAACTCAATATTAACATGTACGGTGAAAAATTGATCCTATGCAAAATTGACTCAAACTATTTTCATCTATATACATGTGCGTGTGTGTGTGTGTGTAAAGAAACTAATTATTATTTAAAAAAAAAAAACAAAAAACAAAAAAAAAAACAAGAACAAGAACAAAAACTTTTTATATAAACATGTAGAGATTTGTATTAGTAAAAAAATTGGTTACAAGGCCAAAATATTTTCATACTCCAATATTCCTTGTAGGTTTGAAATTGAGCATAAAGGCTCAATCCAAACCCTTAAGTTAGTTCCCTATGACATAAAAATTTCAGTCTCTTTCCAACTAAAGTTTTTCAAAAAAACCCACAATATCCACACCCATAATATCCACACATTTACATTCTATTATTCACTACTTTTTTTTAGTCTCACTTATTTTTTTCGTTAGTGAAATACCTTTTCCTTTGTTTCCAACTTGAGTCCAACCCGTGTTTTATGCTAATTCTAATGGATCATTCTTCAGCGAGTAAATGTTGCTATTTTGGAATTCTTCCTCATCCACCTGATCTACCCAAGAAGATGGTTTTCTAGAAAACTTCCTTGTGGATTCCAGAAAGGATCCATGTTCCACGAGGGTTTGCTTCTTTTCCACTTTCACTGAGTCCAAAGGATCCTCACTAGCATGTGTTTTTTCATGTTTGACTTTTGTTGTCGCTAATGCATCTTTAACAATATTTGTTTCTTTCTTATCTTCTAATTCTTTCTTAAGCCGAGACTCTTCCTCTTTGTATACAGTATAGTGATCACCCTGAGTTGCTTCTACCATTTGGGCCTTCAATTCTTTTTCTAATCTTTGTTATTTCGTGAAATCTTTGGGCAATTTTTAATTACATGCCTTGTTTCATAGCATGCTCTAAACCAAAATAAAACATTTTCATAGTCAAGCATTTGGACCCAAACATAGTTTGGAGCCGTCAAATTAATCTCAATGTGAGAAACGTTGTTTAAGTCCATCTCCACATATATTCTAGCATAAGTAGTCTTATAAAAAAATTCAGTTTCAGGTAAATGGCAATAAAAATTTCCTAACACAATCCAAATAGAAGATAGCAATGGAAGATTCCAAAGATGGAGTGGAAGGTTTGAAAGCCTTACCCCAATGAGAACCCTAGAGATTGATGTCATATCAAATCAAAAGTGGGATTCCATGGTTGCATGAAGAGACCAACACTATCCCAAAATCACAACCCCACTTTGTAAATGGCCTTCTTGTCCTCAATATTGTCAAAAACCACAACAAAATAACCTTGTGCCAATGGGTAAATATCTAGATCATCTATCGAAAGAGGTTTCTATGTCTCAGAGATCCATTTGTGTAGATCTATTAGCCGCAACTAAAACCCATTAAACTGCAAACCAAACCTTGCCCCACAAAGTATTTTTCATAATTGAAATCTTCCTCATCCAGAGGAACATTGAGGGAAGGAACTTCTTGAACCACTCAAGGACTAGAACTAAATTTTAGCACGAAACAATACAAAACCACAAAAGAGCTTGCTTGACCGGAAACCATGCCTACAAGAGAGACTATATTTTTCACTAGATCACTGAGATTCACCATTGAACGAAGCGCATAAGAGATCTGCAAAAATTTCATGCAATCAAAGCATAGATTGATAGGCTAGAGGAAAACCCTAGCCACAACAAGAGTTTTCAGAGCTCTGTCTATTCTTCTAATAAGTTTTCCTTAATATTATTAAGAATTTACATTAAAGTTACTAATAATATATAATATTACATTAAAATTCCATAAACTCTTCAATTTAAAATTGTAAAAATTACTTATTTTTTATTAATAATAATTAAAAAAAAAAGCAACATTCAATTAATTTAAATATTAATATGAACTAAATACTAAAATTGATTCATAGAAAAATAAAGAATATAATAGGTAAGTAGATGAAAGAGAAAATTTTGATTCACAATTTTAAAAAAATAAAGAATACACCAGCGGAAACGATGTCTCAAACATTATTTTTTAAAATATATATATTAATTTATAATTATTAAAAAATAATGATTATCTCTCTCATATATATTTTTTTTAAATGAGAGAGTTAAAAATATTTAATGAAGTGTTAAAGGAAATTAATGATCATTCCTCATGTTTAAATCTGATGCAACGCTCAACCATAGGTCATGTACTCATGCATAATCACATACCATAAAAACTGAATTGAAACTCACACACCAAGCATATGCACATAAAAACTCAGAAAATGATTAATTAATAAACAAAATAATTACAGGAGAACTCATGGCCCAATGATTGGCCTCTCATTCCTCACACTCACTCACACACTTCTACATACATACATGCCTCGTTGCTCACCTCAATTTATACAAATGGATTAGAAACCAAGGTAGGTACTAGATCCCTAAACTAACTCCCAAAATATCTCTCATATCCATAAAATCTCTCACACAATCCCTTCTCCCTAGATAAAAGCTAACTAATCCATAATCTTCTCAAACCTTCCGCAATACTCTCGAATATTCTCCTATTTATATGATTATCATTCTCTAATAAAAAATATAGAAAAACACAATAATTAATTAAATCCTAGCTTTCTAAACTAACTCGCTAAGTAAACACTTAACATAGGTTAGATGCACCTACATCAAACTCCCCAGGTAAAAGAAAACCATGGTCTCCCTACCATTAATCTTCAATAGATAATAAAACTCCGCCTAGATCCCAAACTTTGTTCTGTCGCTGATCAATTTCTTTTTCATGTTGTTGATGTTTTGTGACTTTCTTTTCCTGTCTTCTAGGTTTCCAAACTTTATACTGGAGTTGTCCTCCCTTTTTGCTTATGTGTATTTGTGTAGTGAGATGTATTTTATTGTTATCCTTGCTTTTTCTTTGTTCAATCGACATCTTCTGAGATTCTTTCAACATCAACTTCTTCATTTCTTCAATTCCAATATCTAACTTGTTTTTTGGTTGGTGTGCATTATTGTTTGTTTGTAGAACTTTGTTGTTGATCTCTACAGTTCCTTTGCACCAAATTTCTTGATTTTAAGGCTTATTTTCACACTTTGACTTTGGATTGTCCAGCCATTCTTCTAAGAACTTTAGTTCTGCTACAATATCTCTCATGTTGACATATGGCCCATCATTTTCCAATTCATGAGCAACTTGCATCATTTATGTATCAATTTTTTGTTTAGCAACATATCCTGCATCCACAAACCAATGTTTAGATTTAAAAACATGAGGTTTGATAGATGAATCTACCTTCAGGTCTTCATGCTGGTCTTCTGAACAATCTGTAGCATCGTGTGTGGGAATCAAACCCACACTCACATCATCATCTTCATCACTAAGCAACGATCTTTGCTCTGGTTCACAAATATAAATGTTTGTCTGAAGTTTCTTTGTTTCCAAAATTTTTAATTTATGCTTCTTTTGTCTTTCCATCAATTGTTTAATTGGCCATTTACCTGTGTTCTTTATTACCCATTCATGTCTCTATCTTTGTAAGAACTCCATTAATATGTCAAGTCATGACTTTAATTAAGAAATCTCTTTCTTGTCATCACCAATGCCAATTGTTATGGCATCATCATGTCCTTTCTCTGGAATCTGCATCTTAATTCTCTTATCCTTTCGTGAACTTCACCTTGTTCACTGTAACCTGTAATTGAATTACTTTACCAAATTGTCTCCTCTGAACTTGGCCAATGGTTCATTTCACTTGAACCTTACTCCTGAGCACTTCTTTCCCCTCTATTTACTGCAAACAACAATTGTAGTAACTCTTCAGATTGCCTTTACAATGAATAGACTTTTTGGGTGTCGGGCTCCGCCAATCATGCACCCATTACAATCAAAGGCTCAAACTTTTTGACTTGACTTTATGACTATTGATTTCCTTTTGACTCGGACTCTTAATTTAACCTTAACTTTTACATCAATGGATCTTAACTTGAATTATACATTAAAGCACTCTCAAAAACTTTAGATTTATCTTGACTGGACAATAGTTGACTTATTTCTTCCAATTTGACTTAATTAAAAATCTTCTTAAAAAGAGAAACAAAAATATTTATAATGGACGTTAAAATAATGTACTAAACTCTTCACTTCATTACCTCTAAATATTTACTTAATTATCCCACTTCTTATATCATAAAAATCCATTTCAAAAAAAGTCAAATATAATGTAATTTAATGAACACTTAAGAAGGCACACTTCACCATTCAACTTTTAAAAATATACCTTCTCCACTTTCTTAAAATGATCACGGTGAGCATCCCTTGAATTTTACTTTAAACGACTGAAAAAAATTTGGTGAATGTTCTACAATTTTGGCTTACGCAAATATTAGCACTCTTCCACGGAGGGCTTTCAAACAGGATTAGTGGGAGAGGTCAAGGATTGGCCCGCAACATCTATTTTGAACTCTAGATCGCTGAAGTCAAGTTCAACGCTGGTTAATGTAAGCGGGTGGTTGTTAAGTTGATGCGGCAAACAACCTGGTAAACAGCCGACTTGCCGAACTTCTCACACGGTTATTTCATAGATGGCTAGGGATAAACTTCCTCACACATAAAAAAAACACTTGCTATGGATAAACTTCCTCAGACATAAAGAACGTCCTTGCGCTACACATCTGCTCATGAGAAATTATACCTTCAAGCTTGTACCTCTACAATCGTGCAAATCTTCCATGGTGATTCACATACATCAAAGTCTCCAACTTAAATTGCAGGCTCAATAACATGTTTCCAGGGCATGTTCAACGCAATTCACCACAAATTTTCTACGGATGCTGCTCACACAATGGATAACCACGACTTTGCAATGTAGTAAGCTTGCATACTTTGATGCTCCAACTCTGATACCAAAAGTGATGCAGTGCTCAACAATAGGTCGTGTACTCATGCATAATCACGTACCATAAACTCTGAATTGTAACGGGCAAACTCAGAAAATGATTAATTAATAAATAAAATAATTAGAATTCATGGCTTAATGATTGACTTTTCATTTCTCACACACTCATACACTTGTAACTCTCAAACTCAGAAAATGATTAATTAATAAATAAAATAATTAGAATTCATGGCTTAATGGTTAACCTCTCATTTCTCACACACTCGTACACTTTTATGTATATACATGTTTCACAGTTCAGCCCAATTTATACAAATGGATTAGAACCCAAAGTAAGTTCTAGATCCCTAAATTAACTCCAAAAATATCTCTCATATCCATAAAATCTCTCATCAAATCTCTCATCCCTAGATAAAAGCTAATTAATCCATAACTTTCTCAAACCTTCCACAATACTTTGGAATCTTCTCCTATTTACAAGAATTACCATTCTCTCCTAAAAACTATAAACAAATACAATAATTAATTAAATTCTAGCTTTCTAAACTAACTCCTAAAATAAACACTTAACATAGGTTAGATGCACCTCCAATAAAAGATATTAATGATCATTATTAGAAAAAAATAATGATTATCTTTCTCATATATATATTTAAATGAGAGAGTTAAAAATATTTAATGAAACATTAAAGGAAATTAATCATCATTCCACATGTTTAAATCTTACCAATTGAATTATTGAAGATGATTATAATTTTGTTATAAATTAAATTAGATATATAAAATCATATAAAATATATGAATATGATTATTTATCAAATTTTGTTTGAAATAAGTTTTATTTATTATTGAAAGTATAGTTATATTTAGATATCTATACATAAGAAGAAGTTAAACAATATGGAAGTTTGAAGGTTTCTTAAAAGTGCTTTTAACTTTGATCAAAATTTTATCTTTGTCTTTAGCGGAGATAGCATAAAGATGCTCAATTTTATCTAAACCATTGGTGAATAAGGAGGAGATCATTTTTGCATAATAATGATAATACTAAAAATATTACTAATCAAAATTTAAGGAAAATTTGTGGGGTGATAAAAAGTTAAAGGGAAAAATGAAACTAAAATAAGAGGTGTTCAAAGCTCAATATTGAAAATAAAGAATATCGTTTTTTCCTAACTAATGTTAAGAAGAAAATAAACATAGTTAAAATAAAAATAAAATAAACATAGTTAAATAAAAATAAATTTTCATAAGCTTTATAGTGAAATTGGAAGTTGCTCAATTCCCAAAATGTCAAAAAATTAAAGAGTCTATTACTTGTTGGAAATAATACTGAGAGGGAGGTGAATCAGTGTTATCAAATAAATAATTTAATTTCCCAAACAGATTTGTATACGCTACTTCAGCTAAGTGAACTAGCATGTCTACGGAACTGTACTTAAAGCAACCAGCGTATATGCAAAGAACTTTTGATTTACCCAATTTATCATGCATTGAACTTTAATCATGTGATGCAGGAAAGTGTTCCCTCTACGAACAGAGGGAACCCCTCTAGCCCTAGAGTAGGTCTAGTCACAGCAAGGATAGATCAACAATAGATTTCCTTAAACAGTCATAGTTGGAGGCCTACCTCAACTAGTGGTCGATGAAGTTTCATTGCGCTGCTCTAGCTTCCACTTCCTTTTCCTTAATGAGTGATCAACTTGAAACAATGCAAAATAAATACAACAAAGCACGTAACCGGAAAACAACAACGATCTATTTACTCAAAAAGTCAAGAAGTCATGAGCTATCAAGAAAATTACATACAAGACATAGGAAAACATCATTGATTGTATTAATAATGAAATAAGAGCAAGCTTACAACTGAGTCTTGACGTCACAAGCCTTCCCAGAGGGTCCAACCAGTGTGTTTCTCAAGCATTCACTCTTTGAAGATAGATCTCCCAACACACAATGTTTTTCTCTCACTCATAAGTTTTGACACAAAGTTAAGGGCACTTCACAACCTTCCACAAGCTATCAACAATCTCACACTTGTCATAACCACACCAGCTATCTATCAAACTCAAAAGCACTAACAGCACTGCTCAAACCAAGGAATCACCAACTAACTGATCATATCAAAGGTGAGTGTTTAAATAGGACAATGACTCTCCATAAAATGTGGAAGAGAGAGCTCATCACCAAGGAAGGCAGCACAAATGACAGAACTACCATACCAGAGGAGGAAATGTGACACAAACTATGCCAACAACTAGGTCTGGAGACATCCAAAAGGCTGATTGTTGGAACGAATTTGCCCAATCTGGATCATCGTGAGTTTATAACTAAGCTTTAGCGCTGACATCAATAATAGGTAATATAGTCAGTCAAAATGTCGCTAAAGATAGCAAATAGCCTTGTGTCGGAGCATGAAATCCAACCGTCACGGGAAACAGATGTACTTCCGCGCTGGAAGCATGGCTGGACTGTTTACGACCACCATCCATCGCGTATATTAAGTCCATTCTCGTGATGAGGTAGAAAACTTAGGAAAAGTGGGTCAATTGGCAACATAAGAGAGCATTTGTTCAATATGATCATGTTTTACTTGGACACGTGACACAGTAGAAGGACTGGGGTGAAGGCAGTGACAAATTACTGTGTAACAAACCGGTATATTAGAGATTTATTAGACAGTGCAACAAAATCAAAATAAAACATCACACATAAGCAACACACATGAACACCAAGATATAAGGTGGAAACCCAATGTGGGTGAAAACCGCTTGCTACTGTCATCTCTGTCTTCTTTTAATAATAAGAAATATTCTTACAATATTGTACTGGTGCAGACTTATACCAGTACGTAGGCTTCTACCTGCAGAAGGTTACAACCTTCTCTCATTCTCCATCTTTTACTCGAAGGGAGCTACAACCCCCTAACTCTTGTACTAGCCGATATTTTTACTAGTACATAAGCAGCAACCTACAGAAAGCTACAACCTTCTTTCTTCCTCCAAGGACCACATTTCATAAATTTTCAGATTGGATCCATCAACTACATCATAACTACAATTTGATCATCAAATACATCTGCATCAACCAATCACTGGGACTCAATCATCACTTTCTGAATCAACCACAACCGAATCAATCAATCGCTTTGACAACCCATCGTTAAACCATGATCAATCTAATCATTCATAATACTATCACCATAATACAGTAACCAGAACCCAAACCAAAACCTAGAAATCTACAACAGCAAACAGAAACAACTAAAACATACTTTATAAGGTATACACTACTTCCATGTGTCAAACCTGCGTGTATACATGCTTTTCTCAAAGCCAACCAGCGTATACATCTGCAAATATTAATTCATAATTCTCTAGTTATTCCAGACTTCAGTTATACCCAGATCATAATATTTACATAATAACACATGGGTCAATATTCAGATCTAGAATATACATGATCAAACCACATAATGATAATTCATTTCAGGCCTTAAGATCACGATCCATCACTAGATCTTATCCTTCATCAACCGCTAAGGTTCATCCTTGGTTTAAATCAAGCACAGCACCATAAGCCAATAACCTACATACTAAATCTCACACTTCATCAGATATTCGATACTTGCTCACCTGGCCTAATGATATTCTCCTCCTTTTATAGTTTTAGGCCTTTCTCAATACCATGGACCAAAACCACTTAGGACCAATACCTTGGACCAAATACCTAGGGTCAATACCTCAGACCAATACCATGGATCAAAATACCATGGACCAAATACCTTAGACCAAAAACTTAGTTTTCCAAGGTATACGCCCTTTTCCTTCTGTGAAAGTGCGTGTGTACGTATATGCTACTTGTGGTCAGTAAACCTAAATGTATACGCAACTGGGTCAAGGTGAACCTGTGTATACCTCTCTTTCTTCATTCTGTGTAGTCTGATCTGTAATTCTTTGTTGTTAACCTGTTGTACTGTGATATTTCATCTAAGTGAATTGCCATCAAGGACAACACCTGTATCATAATGCCAACAATCTCCCCCTTTGGACTTTATGTCAACAACAACACCAAGTCACTCTCTCCCTTTGACATCAAGGGCAAAGGGTCATGCTCCTCCTGAGTACATGTTGAATTCTCTGATATGTTGAAGTGTACTTAATGAGCTCCCATGATTGGGTGCATGCTCCCCCTAAGCACAAGAAAAATCTACAAAAAGATTTTCTAAAAGAATAACATGACTCTATACATACATCTATCTCCCGACCAAGTGGGGATATACCAAATTTGACTCATCCATCCCATGTAAAGTGGGGATATAAATTACATCATTTGTCCAAGAGGACCCATTCAAATGTATCAGAAGATATGTCACACCCTAGACTTTTACATGACTTGAGCAACTAATGCTATAACTATCTGGAGCCATAGTTGGACTTAGCAATCATAATGCCAACAACATTGAATGTACGTGAAGGCTAATGCTCCCCCTGAACCGGTGCTACCTAAAAAACATATATGATCCTTGACCCACAGAAACCCGCGTGTATACGCGACTTCACTTTAGGAAACACGTGTATAATCACCTTTCTCTGAAAAGTTTGATTTAACAGCAAGATGATGCAGTAACTACTCCCAGCTTTTGTCTAAGATATTTAAATGTCTCTCTGGGCAATGGTTTAGTGAATATATCAGCAACCTGTTCTTTGGAGGGAACATATTCCAATTTGACCTTTTGTTCAGGCACTTGTTCACGTAGAATATGGTATTTGATGGGTAGTGCTTGGTCTTGGAGTGCATGACTGGATTCTTTGAAATACTGATGGCACTTGTATTATCACATAGAATGGAGATGGGTGGAGTGAATGTGATCTGAATGTCTTGCAATGTTCGCATCATCCAAAGTAGTTGTGTGCAGCAATATGCAGCAACCACATATTCTGCTTCAGTTGTAGATAACGCAATGGAACTTTGTTTCTTGCTAAACCAAGACACTAATCTGGAACCCATATATAATGCACCACTACTAGTGCTTTTTCTATCATCAACACTTCTTGCCCAACCTGCATATGTATATGTATGAAGAGTAAGATCTGTATCTCTAAGATACCATAAACCAAAGTTCTGTGTTCCTTGAAAATGTTTGAAAATCCTTTTGACCGCCTAAAGGTATGATTCCTTTGGATTTGCTTGGAATCATCCAACTATTCCTATTGCATTCATGATGTCAAGTTAGGTACCTGTTAGATAAAGTAGACTGCCAATCATGGATATGTAAGTTGGTTGATGTACTGTTGTTGATTTATCATTTGAGTTGAGACTACACCCTGTTACCATTGGGGTACATACAGGTTTATAATTTTCCATACCGTACTTTTTCAAGATCTGTTTGAGATATTTGGTTTGTGAAAGAAAAATATCATCTTTATTTTGTTGAACTTGTAGACCAAGAAAATAGGTAAGTTCACCAAGCAAGGACATTTCAAATTCTTGTTGCATTACTGAAGCAAAATTCTGACTCATGGATTCTTCATGGCTGCCAAAAATGATATCATTAACATAAACAACAATTATTAAAAATTTATTAGTGTCAATCTTTGTATATAGATTGCTATCTGCTAACCCTTTTGAATAACCCTATTGGTGTACATATTTGTCAAGACGGTAATACCAGGCCCTTGGAGCCTATTTTAGACCATAGAGAGCATTTTTTAGTCTGCATACAAGGTTTGCATCATTTCCAAGAAGGAATCCTTCTGGTTTTCAATATAAACTTCTTCTTCTAAATCTCCATTAAGGAAAGCAAATTTTACATCCATTTGGTCTACTTTGAATTTCTGAAAGCTAGAAAGAGCAAGAAACATCCTTATGGCTTCAAGTCTAGAAATAGGTGCAAAAATTTCTTCAAAATATATACCTCCTTGTTGAGCATACCCTTTACAAACAAGTCTGGCCTTGCTTCTAATAACTTCTCCATTTTCGTTCAGCATGTTTTTGAATATCCATTTAGTTCCTATTATGATACTTGTGAATTAGTTCCTAGACCTCATGAACTAAATCCATGTTTTCATCAATCCTTTTGATATAAAATTTGCTTCCAAAAAACTTAAAGTATTTTACAGTAGGAATCCTACCATACCAAAGTTCGTGTGGAGTTCAAGTGTTGCTTACCCAAACATTTTCTTGGTTGAGAATAGCTACGTCGGCGAATGCAGCTTCACCCTAGAAGGTTGTTGGTGTTCCAGATTCATCTAGCATAGCTTGAGCCATTTGTTGAACAATTCTGTTCATTCTTTATACCACTCCATTTTGCTGAGGAGTCATGGCAGTGGAGAACTACCTTTTTATTCCATGTTGTTCACAAAAGTCAAAGAATTCATCAGAGGTAAATTCCCCTCTTCGATTAGATCTTAGGCATTTGATTTTGCGATCTGATTCATTTTCAACCAAAGCTTTGAAGGCTTTGAACTTTTCAAATGCTTCATCTTTATGCTTTAGAAGACCTATCCAACACATTCTGGAAAAATCATCAATGAACAAAATAAAGTATTCTTCTTCACAAGGTGATTTTTTCCTTGATGGTCCACATAAATTAGTAGGGACAAGTTCAAGAGGCTTACTAGCTAACCCTTCCTTTTCAATGAAGTGAGCTCTGGTTTTCTTACTGAAGTGACATGGTTTGCATATTGTATTTTCAGGGATGCTGATATCTGGAAGATCACGAACAACTTGGAATCTGCATGCTTTTCCTATTTGAGAAAAGCTTAGATGTCCCAATCTTCTATGCCATAGCCAATTTTCATCATTTTTGCTTAGATAGCACCATTGTTGCATCTCTTGAGTATGTATAAGTTGTTTGGAGTTCTTGTACCTTTGATCATGATTTCTCCTGTATCAATCTCACGAACAACACATCTATTTGATCGAAACACCACTTCATTTCTTTGACCACACATTTGCCTGACACTCAACAAGTTATGCTTTAGACCATCTACATACATAACATTCCCAACGTTAACCTTTTCTTTCAAGAAAACAGAGCCTTTACCTTTCATGATAGCAGGAGTTTCATTTCCAAATGAGACATTTGTTTCCTTTTCGAAGGCATTATATGCTTGAAGTTTTTGTTTGTCACCTGTCATGTGTTTTGAGCATCCACTATTGATGTACCACTGATTTTCTTGTCCTTCTGGATACAAGGCTATACCACATCTTTCTGTTTGAGGTTCTTTCCTTCCCCATATCTTGGGATTTAATGGAGTTTGCTCCTTTTGAGATGTTTTCCAAAATTTGCTCCTGCATTCAGATTCTTCATGGCCAAAGTTGTTACATATTGAGAATTCTATTTCATTTTCAAGAAGAGAAAGGTTATTATAGGAACTTTTCTTGATCCCTGTCACATTCCTTTGATTTCGTGCTTTTCTAGTCATGATGGTTTTGTAAGCAACACATTGAACAACTTTGTGTCCAAAATTATGACATGAGAAACATTGACCATTAAAGGCGTTCCTGCGATTATCAAATCTATTGACCTAGTGATTGTAGTTTCTATTAATATTCATGTTTGAAGCAAATTGAGTGATTTACCTGAGGTTGGTTGTGGCCTTTGTTCATCCTTGAAGAAAATTGAGCCTGATTTACCTGGTGATCTGCTTTATGCCTTTGCTAATGATTGTCATACTATTCATTGTTCTTTGCTACATCAAGATAGCTTTTAGTGGAGGTTGACGAATTCTGTGATTGAGATGCTTCTTCAGTATATCTAAGACCTATCTTTATCAAAGGAGAACGCTGCACTTTGATAATTTCATTTAAGGTTTCTAATCCTTTAGCAAATCTAATATTAAGAGATTTTGTTTTTTCAAGATCCTTTCTTAGACGCACAATTTCACATTCTAGTTTTTCATTGTGTTTTTCTTTTTCAACAAGTTGGTATGTCAAGGTATCTATAATCATATTATTTTATTCTAAATAGATTTTGAGTTTTTAGATTTCTTCATGAAGGTCATCTTCTTCTAAAACGTCCCAAAAATTATCATTTTCATAAGCCATTAGAAGTTTATAGTCATTACTATTTAAATTTCATCTTCATCACTATTTGATAAACCATCACTATCTTCATGAGTATAGTAACTCTTTTTACTTACACTTTGTTTTCTATTCCATTTTGCAGATTCCTTCCCTTTATCATATTTATCTTTATGACAACATTTGGAAACATAATGACTAACTCTACCAAAAGCAAAACATTTGAAGGGTGGTTTACCTCTAAATCTTCTGAAACCCCATAGAAGCTTCTTGACAAAGTTTACTTCATCTTCTTCCTCTAAAATATGTCCTGATTCATTGAGTTCTTCCTTCCTTTTGCTAAAGCTTTAAATGTGGCTTCTCACATATCTGAAGGGCCTCCTTTTCTCATCTCAAAGGTAGTTAAGATTTCATGCAGTTGTGTCATAGTGATAGTCTGCAGATCTTATTCTTCTTCTATGGCAGATACTTTTGATTCAAATTTAGCAGACAAGGATCTTAAAAATTTCTCAACTAAGGTAACTTCCTTTGTCTCTTCACCCAGATTCTTCATACAATTAACAACCTCATCTATACGTAAGGAGTAACTAGCTATAATTTCATCATTTTGCATCTTACAAGTTTCATATTGAATTCTGACAGTTTCGGTTGAGATTCGAAACGTTGACAAAGAATGATTCATACTGTGGATTCTCCGGTAACTAAATCAGAAAATTTAACACAATTTACCTAAGAGTCTCCTTCGTAGCTTAGGGCAATTTTGTTCCATATTTCTTTGGCTGATTTGAGCTGCATAACTTTGACAAACTCTGATTGTGACAGACTTCCCAATAATGTATTGACAGCCCTGGCATTGATTTCATATTGCTTTTTACCTGCCGCATCTATAGGAATTGCTAATGGAAATGTATATCCTCCTTCCACAATTTCCCAGACATCCATTCCATGTGATTGTAGATAGGTTGTGGTTCTTATCTTCTAATAAACAAAGTTGCTCCCATCAAAGATTGGCAGTCTGATGGATCCCACGCTTTCTTGATTACTCATGATGATGGATCTCCCTTCAAGCAATCAAGCTTCTTCTAAAGGACCTGCTCCGATACCAATTGTTGGAAATAATACTGAGAGGGGGGTGAATCAGTATCATCAGATCAATAATTTTATTTCCCAAACAGATTTGTATACACTACTTCAACTAAGTGAAGTAGCGTGTATACGTGACTGTACTTAAAACAACCAACGCATATGTAGAGAACCTTTGATTTACCCAATTTATCATGCATTGAACTTTAACCAATATATCAGAGATTTAGTAGACAGTGCAATAAAAGCAGAATAAAGCATCACACATAAGAAACACACATGAACACCAGGATATAAGGTGGAAACCCAATGTGGGTGAAAACCACCTGCGATTGTCGTCTCTGTCTTCTTTTACTCATAAGAAAATCTGTTTACAATTTTGTACTGGTGCAGACTTATACCAGTACGCATGCTTCTACCTACAAAAGGTTATAACCTTCTCTTGTTCTCCAGCTTCTACTCGAAGGGAGCTACAACCCCCTAACTTACTATCTGATATGGTTACTAGTATGTAGGCGGCAACCTATAGAAGACTACGACCTTCTTTCTTCCTCCAAGGACCATGTTTCATAAATTTTCAGACTGGATCCATCAACTACATCATAACTGCAATTCAATCATCAAATACATCGGCATCAACCAATCACTAAGACTCAATCATTACTTTCTAAATCAACCACAACCGAATCATTCAATCACTTTGATAACGCATCGTTAAACCACAATCAATCTGATCATTCAGAATACTGTCACTAGAACACAGTAACCACAACCCAAACCAGAAACTAGAACTCTACAATAGCAAACAGAGACAACTGAAACATACTTTGTAAGGTATACGCTACTTCCATGTGTCGAACCTGCGTGTAGAGGCGCTTTTCTCAAAGCCAACCAGCGTATACATCTGCAAATATTAATTCACAATTTTGTAGTTATTCCAGACTTCAATTATACCCAGATCATAATATTTATAGAATAACACATGTGTCAGTATTCAGTTCTAGACTATACATGATCAAACCACATAATGATAATTCATTTCAAGCCTTAAGATCCCAATCCATCATTAGATCTTATCCTTCATCAACCGCTAAGGTTCATCCTTGGTTCAGATCAAGCACAACACCATAAGCCAATAACCTAATCTCACACTTCATCATATATTTGATACTTGCTCACCTAGCCTAATGATCTTCTCCTCCTTTTACAGTTTTAGGCCTTTCTCAATACCATGGACCAAAACTACTTAAGACCAATACCTTGGACCAAATACCTAGGGTCAATACCTCGGACCAGATATCTTGGACCAATACCATGGATCAAAATACTATAGACCAAATACCTCGGACCAAAAACTTAGTTTTCCAAGGTATATGCACTTTTCCTTCTGTGAAAGTGTGTGTGTATGTATCTGCTACTTATGGTCAGTGAACCTGCATGTATACGTAACTTGGTCAAGGTGAACATGTGTTACCTCTCTTTCTTCATTCTATGTAGTTTGATCTGTAATTCTTTGTTGTTAACATGTTGTACTATGATCTTTCATCTGAGTGAGTTGCCATCAAGGACAACACCTGTATCATTATGCCAATATTACTTTGCGACACCAAGAACGCTGAAGATGAAAAACACTCTATTAAATTATTCACCTTATACTTACATTCAATCTGATTTTCAAAAAAAATGTCACACTACCAATCTTCTTGACCTTTTAAGTCATCGAAATTATGGTGATCTTCTAACACTTCTCTTAGTGCCTTTCAAGAATATAAATAAAATGCTAAAGAATTCCAAGTAATATATTACTTTCTTAAAATAAATAAACCACATAAAACTCTAGAAATATCTTATCCATTTTACATTATACTTTTGTGAGCTATATATTCACAAATGTAAGAAGGAATGTTTTAAACATATAATGAGAATGATTTACTGTTTTTAACTTATTTTAAATCGGTTTGAAATTTTATTTTTCTCTGGAATTTAATACATAAAAAATAATTTCAAATAACAATTTTATTATTTTTTTATTGAGATATGAAAATTTAAAAAAAATAAAAATAAAGCAGATACTGATAATTATTTCTAAACTATTTTGGATATATTATATATATTATATATATATATATATTATATATATATTTATAACTGTAGTTGTGGTTTTTTCAAATTAATTTGAAAATATAAATATTTTACAGAAAACTCGTGATGTGGTGTATTTAGGGGGCATGTTGAAAAAATATGACCTTACATTCATGTTCTGTTTCGCCCATATCTTTACGAATCTAATTTTTGTACAGATTTGGTAGATCAAGGTTGTTTCATTGCCGGAGCCTCTTTTGTTTTTGTCATGACATCTTTTTATTAAATTGTTAAACGTTTCTTAATACTTATTTTAATTTTATTTAAAAATATAAAAGATTATTTTTTTTTTATTTTAAAAAAATAAAAAATACTAAATAAAATATATCCACATTGCAATGTGTACATGGAGTATAACCTACCAAAGGCAACATTAAACGTAATATGGAAGTACGGAGAATAAAGATGGCTCAACTAACTAAATTTAAATGTTAACTAAATTAATTAAAGCCTAAACTAAAATCTCAACCTAACTAGTCCTACCAATTTGGCTAAGGACGTGTGGTTGTATTGCATTATTTTATGCAAGTAACATAAAAGAAAAGGATGTGAGGACTATTAAAGGATGTGATATGTAAAAAATTGAAAAGATATGAAGTTGATGCGTGGAAAACCTTGAACCATGGAAGTATACAAATCAAATCAAATCAAAGCAAGAAGATATTTTAGGAATATATAAAGATATTTAAAAACGAAATAGGAATACATAAAGCAGCAGGGAAAGACTTTGGATAAATCTAGTTTTGGATTACAAAATTTTTTAAATAAAGGCTAACATCAAAGTAAAATATGACAATATCACATATGCTTTTATGAAACTGTAGATTATGATGTATTTTAAAATTCTTTATTTAATATATAAATTTAAGTTATCAAAATAATTAAATTATTGGAAAAGTTACACTTTATAATCACTTTATGAAATTGTAAATATTTATTAAAACACATTTAATAGGTAAATTAAATCATTATAAATATTTATTAGGTTTAATAAATATTTAATATGTAAATTAAACTTAAATTATCAAATAAATTAGATTTAATTCTCTAAAAATGTTAGACTTAAAATGATATGGGGTAAGAATTTTCTGAACCATTAACTTAATATAAAAATAAAAAATTAAAGAAAAACAATGAGTAGCTTAGGAATTGTTTACTCTAAAATGAGTATAGGTATTTATAAGGATGATCCGAGAATATAATGACTTATTAAATTATGTTAATGAGGTTAAAGAATAGTTTCAATTAAATCGTAAAGTATTTTATTTTATTTTTTTAGGAATTTAAATTTTGAATTTCATAATTTATACTATACTTTATAACATGAAAATTAGCAATTAAATTTTCTTTTAACAAATTATGAAGCATTATTATGATAAAAAATATGAAGTAATTAGATTATAAATCAAAATTAGAATATTTAAAAACCAAATAAAATTAAGTGGAAGTAGTAAACAATATTAATGGTATAAAAATGTAAATTAGGAAGTGATAATATAAAAAAAGCCAAAGCTTTATATTTACTACCAACATTAGAGATTAAAATAGTTTAGTTTTTGATATATATATATATATATATATATATATATATATATATTATATATATATATATATATATATATTATTCGGCATAAGAATTTGTTGTAATTTTATTTTATTATTTTATTTATAAATGTAATAATATAATATATAATATATATATATATATATAATATAAAATATAAAATATAATTATATAACGCAAAATAATCAAGGAATTATGTTTGAAGAAATTTAAAAAAAAAAAGAAGAAATGATTCACTTACTATTCATGTTATTGGAAACTTAGCTAGCTTAATGTCAATTAGAATTACAACTAAAAACTATGTTCACCTCATTATACCAAATGTAACAAACAATATCAACAATCTTTCAATTCAAAATTCTCTAATTAACTTAAGAGCAGTCATTGACTTAATGACAATGATAATAAAATATTTAAATATATGAAATCTTCGACCAACACTACAATCTTAAAATTAGCAAATAGATTAAGAGTGAAACTAGAAGATGCGACTGAAGACATTATTTTCTCCTTGGATTCAAGGGAATATCCAATAGATTTCTTAATTCTACAACCTAAATCAAATCTAGGTGGATATCCTTTAATTCTTGGAAGAACATGATTTGCTACAACGGATGCATTTATTAGTTGTATATCAAGAATCATGACTATTTCAAAAGGTAATGAAATCAAACAAATCACACTTTATTGCCATGTTAGATCCTTAAGTGAATTGGAACAAATGTCTCGGCTTGAAGAAAAAGATTAAGAAGAAGAAGTAATTCAACCTCTTTTATTTATTACTCAAGCTATTACTTTTAGAAAAGAAATAGCTCTAACCTTACTTCATAATTTTATTTCGAATCTAGATATTATAGAGTGATGAAAACAACTTAGTATATTGTTACAAATCATCTTTTAGGACAAAATTTCAAAGAAGTTACACAATGAAATCTTTACAATCTTTATTTCGAACTAAGTTTCCTGTAAATTCAATGGTAATTTTTAAAATAAAACTATTGAAATTGATCCTCAAAAGTACTTGAATATCAATTCTATTTTGGAAGCATCTCAACAAGATCAATTACTTCAATTGTTAAGAAAATATTCTAAAGCATTTGCCTAAGATTATACAGATATGCAAGGTATCCATCTGAATACATCCATACATCATATCTCTACAGAAGAAAATGCTAAACCTATAAGACAACTACAATGAAGATTAAAAAATGTTAAAAGAGATACTAAAAGGAGAACTTCAAAGGTTGTTAAATGTGGATTTTATTTATCTTATTTTTTATAGTTAGTGGCTTTCTTCTTTGGTTGCAGTCCATAAAAAATAGCAAATGGTAAATCTATTCAACAATAGAGAATTAAATAAAGTAAATTTAAAGATTAATTTCCCCTACCATTTATTTAATAAGTCTTACACATTAGCTAGGAAGAAATATTTTTCTTTCCTAAATGGATTAAGTGGTTATAATGAGATTAACATAGCTTTAGAAAACCAAGATAAAATAAATTTTACATGTCCCTGGGGGACATACACTTACAAGGTATTACCCTTTGGCCTATGTAATGCACCAATTACATTTCAAAGGGAAATCTTAGCTATCATTGGTGATCTTATACATGTATGTGTAGAAGTTTACATGGAAGACTTTTTGGTATATGAAAAACTCTTTTGAAGAAGATTTGATTAAATTATAAAAAGATTTGATAAAGTGTATAAAAACAAACTTATCCCTTAGCAATGAAAAATGTTTTATGTTGTTATTGGAAGGAATTGTACTCAGACATCATGTATCTTTTATAGGGATAACAATAGATCTAGCCAAAATTCAAATCATTGTTAAATTGGCAATACCATCAATTCAATGATATGTGGGAAGTTTCCTAGGATATGCAAAGCTCTATTATTGTTGATTTATAGAACATTTTAGTAAAATAGCTCTACTATTGTTTAAGTGACTTGCCAAAGATGTCAAAATTTCTTGGGATGCTAGTTGTCAAACTTCCTTTGAAAATCTTAAAGAAAACTATCTACAACAACATTACCAAGGGGGGCTAATTGGGAATTGTCATTCCATATCTCTACATATGCATTTGATACTAGTAATAGTAGTATTAGGTCAAAAAGAGAATCTTCAAAACTATGATATCTAGTTTGTTAGTAAAAATATAGCTCTTGTTGAGCTCAATTATATTGTTACTAAAAAAGAGTTGTTGGAAATTGTTCATGCCATCAATAAAGGTCAACATTATATCACTCATTACGAGAAATTTATCTATAAAGACCATTCTAACATTAGGTATTTGACAATTAAAACTATTACGAATGGTATAGTTACAAGATGGTTATTATTATTGCAAGAATTCAATATTATTGTCATAAATTCACTTGGAAGAGAAATTTAAGTTGAAAATTGTATTTCATGTCTTAATAATCCTTGTACAATTGCTTTAATCTTTGATAATTTTCTCAATGAAACATTATTTTCTATATCCATTAAAACTCCACGGTTTGCTAACATAGAAAACTATTTATCTTCCGGAAATTTACCACCACATTTTACACCAAAAGAAAAATATATATATATAATTAAATAATGTGTTATATATTCATGGATCAAGGAGACCTTTCTTACATAGGACTAGATTTCATAATTAAGAGGTGTTAGAGAATATGGGATTTTAGATATTTTAAAATCTTGTCATAATGAACCTTGTGATGGGAATTTTGAAAATAAGATAACTAGTTTCAAAATACTTCCTCTAGGGTATTACTGTAAAACTATTTTTAAAGATACCAAGAAATATGTCAGAAGTTGTGATAATTATCAGTGGATGAGTCATCGAGTAACTTTCGATGAAATGTCCCTGCAACCACAAGTTGTTTTAGAGCCCTTTGAGAAACTGGCTCTTGAATTTATGGGTTGTATTGATCCTCCTTTAGAAGGAAAAAGGTACACTTTAGTACATATTGATTATGTTACTAAATACATAGAAGCAAAAGAATCAACATAAACAATAGAACAAGAAATATTTAATTTCCTTTTTGAAGATATTTTTGTACGATTTGGGGTTCCAAGGGAAATTGTTACTAACTAAGGAGCACAATTTACTTCTAAACTTGTGCAAGGAATAGTACATAAGTATAAAATAAACCATGAAAGCCTCCTCATTATCATCCACAGGCCAATGGTCAAGTGGAGTCAACCAACAAAACTTTGGAGACAATTATGACCGAAACAATTCAACTCCATTGAAGGGATTAGTGAGACATAATTCAAAAAGCTTTGTGGGATTATAAAACAACCTAGAAAATTACTACTCGTTTTACTCCTTATGAGATAGTATATGGTAAGAAAATCCTTCTTTCTATTTAGTTTCAAGTTCAAACTTTGATATTAGTAGTTGAACTACGATTGAACTTGACAGAGGCACATAAACAAAGAACTATGCAAATGAATACATTAAATAAAATTAGACAATACACTTTTATAGAAAACTAATTTAATCAAGCAACAAAGGAAAAAAGGCGTAAGCTTATTAAGAAAAATCAATTTAATGTTGGTAATTGGGCCTTACTCTTTGACTCCAAGTTAAGGATTTCAAGGTTAAGTTCACCACTGACTGGCTTTGTCCTTATGAGTTAAAAAAGACTTATACAATGGTTCTATAAAGATAAAGATGATGGATGAAGAAGGAGTTTCTTTTGTGGTTAATGGTCATAGACTAGAAATCTACAAAAAACCTATTAATCACGATGAGTTTATTTTCCCAATACTTCAGTAAGCATGATGCAATTTGTAGGTAAAGGTAGTGATACTCCTACCCCCCTTCCATCATAAATTTCCTTTTCAGGTAAAATCAAAAAAGGAGAAGAAATATACTAGAAAAAAAGTAATAAATAGTTTAGTTGTGAAAATATAGGTTTCTAACACAATCTAAACTCGAATTTTCATTGGAAAATCAAGAAATTGGAATGGATATTCTCAATAAAAAATATACCAAGTGATTTTTACTTTGTAAAATATTATTATTGATTTCTATGAATATCAAATATTGGTATAAAAATGATATTTGCAAAGTTGAACATGTCTTATTATTTCCTTTTGAAGAAGCTCAAAAAATATTGTTTTTATACTTGTACAAAGCATTACATTTTCAACTAACAATACAACACTCTATTTTGAAGTCTTGGGGAGTTTTGTTTCTAATCCAAATCATAACTAAAAAGAAGGCCACAAGATCATTTATCCTTGCAAAGCACAAGAGAAATCCAAGAATTGTGATCATCATCCATTTCAAGTAGAGAAAGAGCACATATGTACTTATCAACAAAGCATGAAGATCATTAGCATACAAATGAAGGATTAAAGACTCACAATAATCGTTTAAGGAAATAACAACATTGTTCCTATGGTATAAAACGTATGGTAAGGATTCCTAAATTTCTTTAAGTTTGTTAAGAATCTAAAATTAGAACTTAATGGTAATATCTTTTTGTATACCTATTTCCTATATCCTAGAGTTTTTCCTAGAAGATTTGGTGGTATTAACCCAAAATTCCAATTTTAATTTACAATTCTAATAAAAACCTACCGTGTTTTTCATTTGAAATAAGTTAAGGCTATTTTCTTGTTACCGTTGTAAGTATCAACACATAATCAATAAACTTTGCTAATAAACCTCTCCAATATTATCTATTATATTTTTCATTGTCCACTACTCTGATGTCCTATTATCCCTACATAACTTTACTACCTCACTACATATCCTTATTAATCAATTTCTCTATAGTCTCATCATTACTTCATTCACACTCATGGCTATTCATTATATTTTTCATTACAAGACACTCATGAAATGACTTTCAAGCTAAGCCAAGTAGCCTCTATGATTTGAACATTTTCTTTTGAAAAATACATACTTTGTTTTTAAAGATTTAAAGTCGTTGTTTTAACTATATTCTGCAACCCTCATGCTTTGAGTTGCATTGCCATCTATACACACTACACATTACCATACAAAATCCATGAAATATCTCTGGAGTCTCCTTGGAAAAAAATCATTAATTACTAAGTCAAGTTGTTGTTTGTGTGGAAGGCGAAGCTATAGGGTGTTGTGTTGTTCAACAACCCCCCATTTATTGATTTAATAGTTAATATTCTATTAATAAATGGGGACCCTTTATAAAAGATCTTCCAAGAAAAACTTAGTACTTAAGTGCTTTCTTTTTGAAAATTTTAGAAATAAATTAACATATCAAGTGAAATCCCTTTAAGACTAGCAATTCTCGCTTTATCGCATATCGTTGGACCATGTGTGTCAAAGATTAATTAACTACCGGGATCTGTGAATTGCGATGGAAGGGATCACCATAATAAAATTAGGATATCATTGAACTTTTTGTTTAAAGCTAAGACTTAAGGCATTTCTTGTAAAATAAAGCACCTATTGCAATTGCATATCCATTTTCATGAAAAGCACAACTCACAAAGTTGTTGGAATATGCGAACTGCAATATTGCGATATAGCAAGCCAATACTTATCGCATTGTGGCACTTTACTTAAGGTCCAATCTTGTGGACTACAAAAAGTTTGAAAAATGCGATATAACTCAGACCTGATAAATATAAATGTTATAAACTATAAGTTAAGTCCGACGCTTAGTGAAAAAGAACTTTATGCAATAATTATTCATTTAGCTAGAGTGCGCTCTAAACAACGAAAAGCGTGCCTCTCACCTCGCATCTCGTAGAATTATAAAACAAATCTGAAAAACGCACAACCAAAAATGTGATATTGTGATTTGCGACATTGCAATAATCTTATCACAATCGCATAATCGGAATTTCGCACTTTCAACTTGCCACCTTAAATTTTTTCCCTTCCTGTTTGTGATGTGATACTTTGAATGAGTCATAAAAGCCATGATAAAAGATCTTAGTGTGTATTTAATAAGTTTAATGGCATTTATGTTAGGAATGACTCTACGTGATTTGATATCTTTTCATCTGCGTTTAGAATAAAAGCTCCTTTCTTGTCACCTTTCAAGGTTAACTGTATCATTTAATTCTCACTATCATTTTTTCTTTACCTTTTTCTAATAACTTCCATTGCTCCATTTCAGGAAAAATCTGCAGAAAACATCGTTGGAAAGAATGGCAAAGAAAGGAAAGGCAACTGCATCTGAGAAATCAAACATGACGCTACTTTTCTCTAATAACACATGTAGAAAATAGGGAGGAACCATAACATGGGAAGCCATGTATAACATGTTAGAAGAAGAGAAGCCCAAGCCATTGGTAACAAAGGCCACGGCTAATGCTCAGGAATCATCTAACACCTCCTATTTTGAAACAGCATGTTCATTCTTACACCAAATAGCTGCAATACCAAATATATTACCATACATGAATATGGTAAAATGGGTAATTGATGAGGTAGATGTCTCAGATAGAACTCTCAGGAATAAAAGACAATAGGTCATGGGGTATTTCTCACAAGACAATTTATGGCTAATGTACCAACTACCAGAGCCTCAAAATCTCTATAACAAAGAATTCCTTGAGTATTTTTCCAAAGAGAATGAAGACCCGTTGGATGTTACACAAACCTAGAGGTCAGGCGGAGGTAAACTCAAATGGGATAAAATTGGTATGTACTCAATAACATCCATCTCTCCCCCTCATAGTTTCGTAGCAACAATGATGTGTAGGTTATTCGATAGACCCGATAGCACCAATTTTTCTATGGAGTGGCTCTTGTTAATTGATGCAGTAGTTAATGCAACAATTATGAACTGGAGTCAAATTTTATCAAA
The DNA here is from genome assembly GCA_000404065.3 of Pinus taeda. Lineage (NCBI taxonomy): Eukaryota > Viridiplantae > Streptophyta > Pinopsida > Pinales > Pinaceae > Pinus > Pinus taeda. Next base: position 66,739 of record APFE030174281.1, on the reverse strand, counting down.
CAATCTAGCAAAGTCCATTATGGAATATAGAAAGAAAATAAGTGTTTCTTCAATGTTTTTTCCCTGTTTCTTTATGAGTGCTTTGTTATCGACACAATTTGTTTTTGTTCTCATTTTCTATAAATGGGATGGAAGTGGAGTGTACAAAACCCACTCCCCATCCATATATACCATAAAATTTTGTGGGAATCTCAATTCTATCCCCATTTTTACAAAATCTATCAGGGCGTTATGTTGCCTATTCATAAAATTGTTTTTGATAAAGCAGCCCTTAGGTTTTCTGAAGAGGCCAAAGTAGATATCTTACCAGTGGTGAGATGGTTCAGGGAAGAAACATTCGCCTACGTTAGATTTTTTGGGAGAATTTATTCTCCTCATGTCCTCCCATATTATGTCCTAGACAAGCTATTGGACAGGGAAATAGCTTACCAGACAGCAGGGGAAGGCAATTTAACCAAAAGCCTGAAAGAACAGAAGAAAGCCATTTGTCCAGCCTTCCCATTGCAATGTGGTGCTTTCGCACTACACGACTATGGACATACAGTAAAAGAAGCATAGATTATTATGTCTATGAAATTGGCCATAGTTCCAGGGAGACAATATGACCCAAATAACGTTGCTAAGGAAATTACTACTATGGTAAAAGTCAAACAGTTCACCCATGATGCAAGAGCATTCAGCTCAGAAGAATCATTGTATTTTAGTAGACATAAGGGGGGTCTTGTGTTTTAAGGAAGTTGGTTTCCTAAGTGTTGAATTAATGTAATTATTAAGGTTTTGAGTGATTTTAATGATAGAAGCTATAATAGGGATTTAATTAAGTATTGTGAGGCATATTGTAAATGTTCTCGAATGTAGGAGAACATGAGAGATTTAGGATATTTGAAAGATTTGAGAATCATTTATAAATATTAGATTAGGAGTTGGTTTCATGATTTGTGGATTAGAGAGGATCCTTAGAGATAAGGAAGAGATTTTAGGATTTTTGTTGAGAATTTTATGGATCTAAATTAGGAATTGGTTATAGAATCCTTTTGTTAAATGAAAGCCAAAAATGTAGAGAAAGAGTTAGTCAAGTTAGATAGTTAGTTGTTTAGCTAGTTAGAGGTTTGATTGCAAGCCTACAGGCAGGTAGGAAAATAGAGGCCACTAATACTAAAGATCAGGCTAAGTAGAGAGTTCCTGCGTAAATATATGTTTATTAATACAAACAACTTGATTATGAGTTTGTGTGTATGGAGTAATTGAGTTATAATATGTGTGTGAACTAGAGCAGGTTCTGTGTAACAGAGGTTGCAGGTGGAGTTCAAGCATAAGACGAAGAGGAAGAATGATATGAAGGATCGTATTGGATCACTTGAATCCATTAGAAGGATCACAGTCGAGATTCAAGCGTGGCTATGTTAAGAGCATGCAGAGTTAAGTCAAGAGGGAGTTGTGTTGCATGAGAACTAAATACTAAAACCCTGAAGTAAAACCCAAAACCACAAAAACACTGAGAAATGGCATAAAAATGACGCAAAGGGAAGATCAAAGAAATGAAGTGACAATGAATGAGAACCATCAGATCCTAGAGATTGACGGATATTAATGTCAAAAGAAAATGGTGGAGGAATAGATCTTGATCGTTAGATCAACACATCTATTAGATCGATGGTGGCAACAACTGCAGGGAATAGGCGTGTACGAATGTCTTGATCGTGGTTGAAGATCCACACTCACTCCTAGTTGTCGATCTCATGTTCAACCTTTTTTATCATAGTCAACTGCATGGGGTTAAGGTGTTTTTAAACCATGTGCTAGTTGAAGACCTGCAGGTCGTAGATTTGATGACCTCGTATATCCAACTGATATCAGGTCATAGAGTGATCAGACGTTAATTTAAAAATGGACCTGAACACTTATAGATTGAGGATTTATAATCCTTATCGGCTCCGTAAAGCTCGGGTAAATGTCGTGCAATATTTTGTGTGATATCACTGTTGACTGTTGGATCAAGTGTGTCTTGACCAAATGATGGAGGAGTGGTGATTAGGTTTGTTGGTCGGGTGAACCATCAACTGTCGAATTAAATGATGATATCAATGGTGGAGATTGAAGTTGATAAGGCTTGGGCTTGAGTGGACCCGAAAAGTGTATCGACGCGAGTTAAAGTTATTTGAGTTCTAGAGGATGAGTGGAGATCACGTGACAATCGTTGATCTAATGGAATGAAATCGATGGTGGAGATTGAAGCGATAAAGGTGGGCCTCAGAAAATGGGTCAAGGCCGTGGAAAAAGTGGAAAGGTAAGGTTAAACGCGGGTTATGTATATTTCTATTATATGAGATTATAATAGAAATAAAGTGGATTAAGGGAAGTTAACCATGGTATGATTAGTGTTGATTAAATCCAAGACTAGAGTAAGAGGGTATTGTTAATATGCACAGGTTTAAGAATTAACCAAAGTTTATGAGGGTTGAATAAGATTCTGCATGACATTTTATTAAGGGGCCTTAAACCTTAATTTATGAAGGCTTGACTAGGCAAGGAGATTGAAATTCCTCGGATAAATGAGATTATGCATTTTATATGCATACTGTGGGCATTGTCAGCTTAGGCTAGCATCATTTTGGTATCAAAGCAAAATTGTGGTTGAAACATTTGGTATTGAAATGGGACAAAGGAATTTTATGTGAAAACTTCTTTGAAAAGAATTTAGAACAGAGTTATGTTTTAAGATGTGTATGCAGGAAAGAAGTGATCATATTTTAATTTGACAACTAGCAGGCACACAGAGATAAAGAATAGCAGAATATTGGGAGATTTTGCATATGCAAGGTAACAGAGGACAATCCATTCAAAGTGCAGGTGAATGGTAGAACAAGATCATGCAAAGATCTTGAAGGTGAGATGGTATGTTTTTATTTTAATTTTATTTGAATATTGGAGAGTGTGTGGTCTTTATATTGATGTATAGGTAGCATCTTAAGAAGGTGATAAGATTGCATCAACCTAGATTAAGGAGTTCTCAATTGGTTCCAAAGGAAAGAGCCAGAGAAATGCTAATAGACTGAGCTCATCGGAGAGAAGCTTAGTGAGGCATATGTAGCAAGAAGGATACTTGTTACTACAGAGGTGTTGTTGCAACTCAAAAAGGAAATTTCATAGAGGATGTGGGTAGAATTGCTAAGTAATGAAGGAATTTGGTAAGAGTTTCTAAGTGAAAGAAGAGGTGTTCAGAACCAAGTATTTCATTTTGATTGAAATATTAGAGGACAATTGTGTTCTTAGAAGATGTAGATGAGTTGAAGCCTAGAAGGAGTAGAGGAAAATGCTTAAGGAGGTTTCAGACAGAGTACCGGTACTTGCCAAAATACCAAGTCCAGAGGAGAGCTTGGTGAGGTAAGTGATAGTAAGGAAGACTTGCTATTGTAGAGGCTTTAGTGCAACTCATAGTGAGTGAGTGAAGAACTCATAGATATGGAAAGGAAGATGACTATTGATAGTCATAGCAGAGATTTTGAGGAAGACCACAACAAAAGAAAAGTGAAGAAGTAGGATGTCGAGGTAAATGGAAAGAGAATGAGTCAAGAGAAAATTGACAAAGAGATTGTTGAGATGAAAGAACAACTCGATGCATTAAGGAGGATACTGGAGAAAAGCCAGAGACTAGGTTGGGTCTTGAAGAAAAAGGCAGTAAAATGGCATAAGTTACAGAGAAGGCTACAACAGAAGCAAGTAAAGTGGCTGATGGGAAAACTTAGATAAGCAGAGTTAGAAAAGGAAGTTTCTATTTGTGAACCAAAGTAGGGTGAAGTTCTGGGTGAAGAAGAAGGAATTATTGATGATTTTATGAACTGTTGGACAAATGCAGACCAACAGGAGAACGTAAAACCTTATATTGTTGAATCTAATAATTTTGATGTGATTACAGGTTTTGTAGAGGATGAGCAATATTTTGAAGCTATCAAAATTATGGAAGAGTATCTTTTAGAAGATAAAAACTCTGTAGTAAATAATAATGGAGAATGTCTCTTGAATGAGAAAAGCGGTGAATTATTGCAACATAAATAATTTAGTAATACATTGATGTTTGAAGCTATGACAACACAGGAAAAATTTCTTGTGAAAGGAGATGAAATTTAGTCTGATGAAATATGTGAAGCAACAATTGAGACTATTGAACCTTGTAATTTTCAAACTGATAATTTGTGTATAAATGCAGGAATCATAATTACTGATGAAGTACTTATGAAGTGTCACGGAGAAATTGAGTTGTTGGAGTATTTGCTAGGAAATTCAGAGCATGAAAGTGTGATTGAAGAGGAAGGAGTTCACTATGGTGAATAAGAGCAAAAATACATCATTAGAGTAGATGATGTGGAGAGGAGTCTAACTAATAGCCTTGAGAGTAATTTAGAGAATTCTTTAGAAAATTATTTAAAGAGGTTATATCAACATACTGATGTGCCGATAGAAGAGGAAAAATCAAAGTAGGATACTGAAGTGTTGGCAAAGGAAGAAGAGGCACTGAGGCCTTATGTTTTTTATTTTAATAATTATTTTGTGAGTGGAGGTTTAGTTGCAGATGCTGGAGGAAATTTGGCGCAGATGAGCAGCCAAGTAAAGATTGTAGGAGAGGATTCTATGGAATAATTTAATCCATGGAACAGAGATGTTCAATTGCTGAAGAGAATGTTGGAATGTCAGTATTCAATGCAGAAAGAGATAACCATGAAAAAGGGTCAGGATCAAAGGAAAGCAAAAATAGTAAGCGTAGGAGAAAATGTAGGAATAGTGTAGAAAGCATAAGAGTAAGAATTCGAAAACTTCAAAGAGAAGAACAACAGTTTGAAGAGTTAGTGGACAAAAACAACAACCTAAAACAAAGAGAAAGAGGTAATAGTAGGTGGCAAAGTATGGACCAGTCCAAGGATGTGCTAGAAATGGAGATTGAAGAATTATGGCAGCTGATGATGAAACAATTCATATGGAGAAGATTGACAAGAGTAGGAAGGATGATCAATTAGAACTTGAACCTGATTGACAAGGAGAGGAAGATAAAATAGAAGACAACAGACATATGGTAACAACAAAGGTGCAGAGCAATCAAACAACTACAAACTAAAGTTTGGGACCCTGGAGGTTTTCTATCAACATATGAAGACACATGATCAGGAGATCATGAATGTTTTCTATTTTTGGAGGCTGATGTAGGAGAATTTAGCTCAGAAGAATCATTGTATTTTAGTAGACATATGGGGGTCTTGTGTTTTAAGGAAGTTGGTTTCCTAAGTGTTGAATTAATGTAATTATTAAAGTTTTGAGTGATTTTAATGATAGAAGCTAGAATAGGGATTTAATTAAGTATTGTCAGGCATATTGTAAATGTTCTCGAATGTAGGAGAACATGAGAGATTTAGGATAGTTGAAAGATTTGAGAATCAGTTGTAAATCTTAGATTAGGAGTTGGTTTCATGATTTGTGGATTAGAGAGGATCCTTAGAGATAAGGAAGAGATTTTAGGATTTCATTGAGAAGTTTATGGATCTAAACTAGGAATTGGTTATAGAATCCTTCTATATAAATGAAAGCCAAAAAGACAGAGAAAGAGTTAGTCAAGTTAGATAGTTAGTTGGTTAGCTAATTAGAGGTTTGATTGTAAGCCTATGAGCAGATAGGAAAACAGAGGCCACTAATACTGAAGATCGGGTCAAGTAGAGAGTTCCTATGTAAATACTTGTTTATTAATACAAACAACTCGATTCTGAGTTTATGTGTGAATGGAATAAATGAGTTATAATCTATGTTTGAACTAGAGTAGGTTCTGTGTAACAGAGATTGCAGGTGGAGTTTGAGCATAACATAGAGAGGAAGAATGATATGAAGGATTGTATTGTATTGATTGAATCCATTCGAAGGATCAAAGTCGAGATTCAAGAGTGGTTGTGTTAAGATAATGTGGAGTTAAGTCAAGAGGGAGTTGTGTTGCAGGACAACTAAATACTTGAACCCTGAAGTAAAACCCAAAACCACATAAAAACTGAGAAATGGCATAAAAATGATGTAAAGGGAAGGTCAAATAAATGAAGTGACGATGAAAGGGAACTGTTGGATCCTTGAGATCAACGGATATTAATGTCAGAAGAAAATGGCGGAGGAATAGATCTGCATCGTCATATCGATAGATCCATTAGATCGATGGGAACAACAACTATGGGGAATAGGAATGTTCGGATGTCTTGATTGTGGTTGAAGCTCCACACTCACTCCTAGTCGTCGATCTCATATTCAACCCTTTTTATCACAGTCAACTACGGGGGGTTAAGGTGTTCTTAAACCATGTGCTAGTTGAAGGCCCACAAGCCATAGATTTGATGACCTCGTATATCCTACGAATATCGAGTCATAAAGTGATTAGACATTAATCTCAGAACAGACCAGAACATTTATAGATTAAGAATTTATAATCCTTATCGGCTCCATAAGGCATGGGTAAACGTCCTGCAAGATTTTGTGCGATATCATTGTTGACCATTGGATCAAGTGTGTCTTGATCAAATGACGGAGGAACAGTGATTAGGTTTGTTGGTTGGGTGAACCATCAACCATAGGATTAAATGATGAGATCAATAGTGGGGATTGAAGCCAATAAGGCTTGGGCCTAAGTGAACCCGAAAATTTTATCGACGCGAGTTAAAGTTATTTGAGTTCCAGAGGATGAGTGGAGATCACATGACAGCCATTGATCTGATTGAATGAAATCGATGGCGTCGATTGAACCGATAAAGGTGGGCCGTGGGCCTCAGAAAATGTGTCAAGGTCGTGGAAAAAGTGGAAAGGTAATGTTAAATGTGGGTTATGTATACTTCTATTATATGAGGTTATAATAGAAATAAAGCGAATTAAGGGCAATTAACTATGGTATGATTAGTGTTGATTAAATCTTAGACCAGAGTAAGAGGGTATGGTTAATATGCATGGGTTTAAGAATTAACCAAAGTTTATGAGGGTTGAATAAGATTCTGCATGAGGTTTTATTAACGGACCTCAAACCTTAATTTATGAAGGTTTGACTAGGCAGGGAGATTGAAATTCTTGGGATAAATGATATTATGCAATTTATATGCATACTGTGGGTATTTTTGGCTTACGCTGGCATCAACCCATGAAGAGGATGCCTTTGATGACCTCTTCCAACAAGAAAAAACATTTTCACAAGTCCTACATTTTGCATCATTACTGTTAAGCCCTGGAGATATTAATTCTTTTCATGTGTATAGGAATAAGAGACTGTTAAAGTTCCAAATGGACCTATTACAGATTGAACCAATAAGAGAACCAACTCCTAGCATACGCTTGGAGGGAAGTTCCAAAGTAAATTCTGAAGAAGAAACCCAAGAGAAGTCAACTCATGAGTGAGAGCACTCAGAATGACAATCTCAAAATGGAGGAGGAAACACAAATAAATAATCTGAGAAAGATACAACTGGAAGTACTGAGGAAATGACCAAACAGGCCTTGGCAAAGAAGCAAGAAAAGGTTGCTTCTACTTCAGCTTAGTCAGGTAAGGCTCTAGTCATTGACCTGGAACTAGAATGGGAGAAATAGAATAAGAAGTTCCATACAGACACAAATCTTGAGGAAACATCTGAATTGCAAACCCCCATGAGGACCCAACATAATGCAAATCCAGAAATGACAGAGCCAGGAACTACAGGTACTCAGGATATTGAGATTATTCCTATTGTTTCTACTTCTGAAATTGCCTTGAGAATTGAAGAGATACCTCCATTAGATATATTCTACAGTCCTACTCATAAGGCTGTACTTAAAAGACAGAGGAAGAAAAGGAAACTGGACAACACTACAATTACGACTCTAGAAAATGAACCATTGGATGTTGTGTGGAAGGACACCCCTATTGACCCATTAGAGAATCTCACAAAGCTCTCACAGTTCGCAGGAGCTTATGCCACAACAACCATCGATGAGGCGACAGAATTCCGAATGCTATTGAAGGAAAAGGAACAGAAAATTTTGCTACTTGAACAACAATTAGCACAAGAAAAAACTAATCAATAAGCAGAGCAACAAGTAGCCCAGCTTCAAAGGGAATTCGAGCAGATGAGAATGTAACATTAGGTTAGCTTATCAAAAAAGGATTCACAAATTCATCAAATGCAAACCATGGTGGATAAATTCAAAGATAATCTGCAAGTTGACAAATTCATCAAAGAAGTAGACAGCCTCAATTCCCTATTAATGCAGCAAGAAGAAATATTCTGCCACAAAATATTGCAGATAAATCCTTACTATGAGACCAATGATAAATTGACGAACCAAGTAATTGATATGAGGTTTGAATACAAAGAGATCCACAAAAAGGTTTTTGAATTTATCAGCTGGCAAGAATCCAAAGAGGGAAGAAAGACTGACCTACCAAAAGTGGAAGAGTCCCACAAAGATGTTATGTTTACGGATTTGGATTCTCGGTTGAAACAGACAGAAAGGGTGACAAAAATAGCAGCAAGAGCAGCAAGAAGCATAATAGAAGCTATAAATGAAAACCTCCATGGTTCTGACCTTGTTAAAAAATGCGTACTAGGGTTTCTACCAAATTTCAAAAGGCGAAAGCAGCAGTGGAAACAAACAGCGCAGGAAAAGGAAGAGGCAATTAAATAGCTAACCAGGTTGAATTGGGAGACATACTGGCTAAAGTAATAAAGAGTTTAGTTGTGAAAATTTGGTTTCTAGCACAATCTAAACTTGAATTTTCTTTGGAAACCCAAGAAATTGGCCAATGGATATTCTTAATAAAAATATACCAAGTGATTGTTACTTTTTACAATATTATTAGTGATTTCTATGAATATCAAATATTGGTATAAAAATTATACTTACAAAGTTGAACATGTCTTATTATTTCCTTTTGAAGAAGCTCAAAAACTATTGTGTATATACTTGTACAAAGCATTACATTTCCAACTAACAATACAACACTCTATTTTGAAGCCTTTAGGAGTTTTGTTTCTAATCCAAATCATAACTAAAACGAAGGCCATGAGATCATTTATCCTTGCAAATCACAAGATCAATCCAGGAATTGTGATCATCATCCATTTCAAGCAGAGAAAGAGCACATATGTACTTATCAACAAAGCATGAAGATCATCAGCATACAAATGAAGGATTAAAGACTCACAATAATTGTTTAAGGCAATAAAAACATTGTTCCTATGGTATAAAAAGTATGGTAAGGATGCATAAATTTCTTTAAACATGCTAAGAATCTGAAATTTAGAACTTAATGATAATATTTTTTTGTATACCTATTTCCTATATCCTAGAGTTTTTCCTAGAAGGTTTAGTGGTATTAACCCAAAATTTCAATTGCAATAAAAAACTATTGTATTTTCATTTGAAATAAGTTAAGGCTATTTTTTTATTACATTGTAAGTATCAGCAAATAGTTAATAAACTTTGTAAATAAACCTATCAAATATTACCTATTATATTTATCATTGTCCACTACTCTGATGTATCATCCTTACATGTCTTTACTACCTCACTACATATCCTTATTACTCATTTGCTCTATACTCTCATTTTTACTTCATTCACACTCATGTCTATTCCTTATATTTGTCCTTACAAGACACTCATGAAATGATTTTCAAACTAAGCCAAGTAGCCTCTATGATTTGAACATTCTCTTTTGAAAAATACATACTTTGTTTTTAAGGCTTTAAAGTCATTGTTTTAACTATACTCTGCAACCCTCATACTTCTAGTTTCACTACCATCTATACAAAATACACATTACCATACAAACTCCATGAAATATCTTTGTAGTCTCCTTAGAAAAAAATCATTAATTACTAAGTCAAGTTGGTGTTTGTGTGGAGGGAGAAGATATAGGGAAGGAACAATATTATGAGTGGAGACAACAGTCCAGTACAGGAATGCAACCTTTTCAAATTTCCAAGGAAATGCTTTGATTTATAAAGTCTATTCATGATTTTTTTTTATGTGGAATGATTCTCGGTGCTTAGTTTGAAACCACACAAAAATTACGAGCTAAAAAATTGCATTTTAACCAATTCAACTTACTAATTCAAAAAATTTTGAGGTCTAAAATGGACCTCCTAAGGAATATTATAAAATAATAGTGGAAATAATATAATAAGATTAAATTACATCATCAAATTTTAGAGGGACCAAAAAATTACTTTTGAAACTTGTATTTTCAACTTATCTCCCTACAGTTTTACTCAAATTTTGAGCAGGGGCACTTGTTGGTTGCAAAATTTAATTCCTCTTCCAAGGTATATCCATGTTGCATACTTTCTATGGAGCCCGCTACAAAAAAAAATAGAAATACATAAAAAAAAACATGGTGGCAATCATGTTTTTCATGTATTTCTCATTTTTCATGTAACAAGGTCCATTAAAAGTTTGCAACATGGGTACTCCTTGGATGAAAAATTAAAGTATGCATCCAATGAGTGATCCCACTCAAAATTTGAGTAAAACCATTGGGAGATAAGTTGAAAATACGAGTTGAAAAAGTATTTTTGATTTTTTAATATTTTTACTTGTTTACTCCGAAAAGGTGAATCATCCCCCATGGTTAACATCATCATATTGAATCCTATTGGTTCTTATAAAGTTGATTTTGGTTGTACACTTTTGTTTTGAGACCCATTTTAGACTTGAAAATTTCTCTAATTGGCATATCATGGTGTTTAAGTCTATAACAATTTGTGGTAACCATAGGGTTTTTCTCTCTTTCTCTAGGGTTTGAAGCATGGTAAATTTAATCCTCAAAATTCAAAATTGATTGTTGAGAATCTTCACATAGGGTCTATACAAAAGTTGAGATAAATGGAAGTGAGGGTTGAGTTTGTTAAATTTGAAACATCAAAGTTACAACCAAAATTTTTAGCAGTTCCTCAAAAAGTGGGATGGTTAGGGTTCCTTTCTAAATTTCATGGATACAATGAAGAAGTAACAAGGGATTTTTCTTATTCATTTGATGGAGACAATGAAAATATTAGCAATCTGACTATACATATATTTGAGTACAGACCCACACAAGTGACAAGTTTATCTCAATCCAGAGAAAGGTGGTTTAAAAATAGACATCAGAGGAAAAATCATGGACCCCATTCTTAAATAAATCCAAACCAAAACCTAACTGGACTAGGGTAATACCAAGAAGTTGGTTGAAATAGCTATGGATGGAATTAGCCTAATATAGCATAAAAAATTTATATCATATTAGCCTACTACAACATCTCAAGAGAAAATAAAAATTATGAATATGTCATTCTACTTGCCAACTTAGCCTAAAAAAAAAGGCTAAAATCATTCAGAGACAACCAAAGAATGAGGATGTGAGTTTATATCATCATGGGCTTAATAGGATTATAGTGGAGTATGTGTTATGAAACTAGCTAAAGAAAAAGATAGAAAAGATAGATCAACGCCTTAAAATTCAGCCTCTTCGAGGGGGAAACCTCCTTTACATTACATAAATGAGCAATTCTTGGATTATACAAATGAAAAGACCTACTTTCTATATATAGGAGTCTAAGGGGTCATAACATAATCAGAACCGACATAACAATAATAATGTAAGGGCACAATAATAACAATAGTGGGCTTCTATGGGCACAATAGTAACAAAATGGGCACTACATGGGTACATCAATATAATAAGTGGGTTGTACTAATAATAGTAAGGGGTTACACTAGTAGTATAGGGGCCTAACATGCCCCTCTCCTTCAAAAAGCATTTTCCTCAATGCTTGAGTAGTTCTTGATGCTTCTGTATAAAATTCTTGTCCTCCCATGTGGAATCCTCAGCTGGTAAATTCTTCCACTTGATGAGATACTCTGAAATTGATCAATTTCGTAGCTGTCGAGTTCTTGTTTCTGTGACTGCTCCAGGTTCCAATATGGTTTTTCCTTCCTCTTCAATTTCTGGCAATATTGTTTGAATTGGGATCTTTTGCAACTTTTTAATAAGTGGCCATACTTCTTTGTCCTTCTTCCATTCATCCCTTGCTTCGTTTATCCAATCTAGTTGGATAATAGAAATGACACATAACAATGCTTCCACATCCTCATCCTTTCTTGAGAGTGCATCTGATGTATCTTTGTACATTAAAATCATCCAGTTCTAAAATTGTGACCTGCAGTAGCCCTCTGTGTCCTCTTTCCAATGCCACCAGTTTGATCCAAATTGGATTCTCCAAGGAATAGTTATGCGAAATCTCCCACAGTGACCTGATTATAGACTATTTCAGTAGATCGAACTTGTACGACGTGCCCCGAGTCACTGTTTCGGCCTTTCGCTCTAAAAAATATATACAAGAAACTACAGTCCGTCCTCTTTCTATACCTTCTTACAAGATTTCAATCCGATGCTCAGAGAGAAAGTTATGACGATTTTTCCCAGGTCACCTATTTGGAATGTAATTCAGGAGTCTGCAAAAAGACCAACTTCCTCAGATCATATCTCTGCAAATATAGCGCAAAAAGCTCTGAAATTTGGACCCGAGGTTCAATGTGATGTCTTCTCAAATGGTTTTTTTAGCTTCTGAAACATTGTAGAAAAAGGGTTATAGCGAAAATGCCACGATGGCCTATTTGGAGCAGTGAAACCCTAGAATCCAAAGCTCTGATACCAAATGTTATGAAACCAGCTCAAGAAAAAGATAGAAAAGATAGATCAACGCCTTAAAATTCAGCCTCTTCGAGGGGGAAACCTCATTTACATTACATAATGAGAAATTCTTGGATTATACAAATGAAAAGACCTCCTTTCTATATATAGGAGTCTAAGGGGTCATAACATAATCAGAGTTGACATAACAATAATAATGTAAGGGCACAATAATAACAATAGTGGGCTTCTATGGGGCACAATAGTAACAAAATCGGCACTACATGGGTACATCAATATAATAAGTGGGTTGTACTAATAGCAATAAGGGGTTACACTAGTAGTATAGGGGCCTAACAGGATGAACTACAAAAACATGATCAAATTTAGGAACAATTCCTCCATGAAAACATATTTGTAGAAGGATATATCAGTGAGGAAGCAACATTTAAAGATGATATTTATGCAATTCCTCCACCTAAAACACAACCCAAACAAGCACCACAAAAACCAAGGAAAGAAACTATCATATACCATAGAAGAGTAATCAAGTCCATGACTAAACAGGGTGAAGAAACTAGTCAACAAAAGGAACAACCTTTAAATAGCCAAAGGGCCTAGAACACAGTTTTCTACACCCAAAGTGGACTAAGATAAATAAGTTTTTTATGATTATATTGAATCTCTAGATGCTAAATAATGGGAACCCTCCACATCTAGAGAAACGAGTGAAGAACCAAATATAACAATAGAAGAGAAACCCTTCACTATTGAAGACAAATAATCACCTATTGAGAATATTTTGATGATATCCCAAAGAAGACCTCTCAAGAGTAAAAATAAGTCTTCCATGCAATTTTCTAAGGAAAATATGAGGAGAAAGAAGAGTAAAATTAGAAAATTAAAGAGAGAATTGGAGGAGATGAAATACCTAAAGTGATGTTGGAAACTAGATCACTACTGGGGGGGGGGTGAATTAGTAGTAATGGAATTTAATATTTTGTCTCCAATTAATTATTCTTTTAAACCACATATAAATGAATCATAAACAAATATCAGAGCATCAACTTAAATATGAAATAATGAAAAAATTCAATACAAGGGACACAAGTATTTCTGGTGGAAAACCCTCCTCTGAGCAAAAACCCACCCTTCTTGGTGTTTCGTTGTTAAAAATATTTTATTATGTTAAGAAGATTATTTACATAGATATTCAGTTGGCTACTATCAAATGGATATCTCTTTCGAATGCAGATTAACAAACAATCATCCGCCAGAATCCACCACGACTAATGATCCTCACCCAGTTACTCCTGACTATCAAACGACTCTTCAGACTCCTATTTACTAGAAGCCACCATGACCAATGAACCAAACCCAGTTTCCTTAGAACTATCCAACTACCATTAGATTGAGAAAAATGTTCACTTATATTGGTTTCATTGGATTCATCCAACTCCACTCCTCTATGTGATTCTCATTTCATACATTTTCATAATAGAACCAAGAATTTCTCAACATGAACACCACAGCAACAATTTCTTCAAATAATAATATAAAAACTCCAAAATAAAGTGAATCAACACAAACCCTGCATGGATTAATCTAATAAGTGCATTAGTAAAAACCCTCTTTGCAATAATAAATTTTCTCACAAATAATTGTCGCAACCAAAAAACAAAATTGAGGATAAACAAGTTGTTATGAATCACCAAATAAATCCGCAATCAAACTCTATTTCATATCCTCGATCACTACACAAAGTGTTGGTTGAAACATATTTTTGCAATCTGTTGTTACACTTGCAAACTGCTTTAGAAAATATGCAACAAGACTCCTACATCTTGCACACTCTTCCTACTTTCTCACACTCACTCAACTCACAATAAATCCAACCAAAAAAAATAAAAAAACTTCAACTCAATACTCACACACAAATAGCAAACTATCCCCATCAATCTTGAATCCAATACCAAAGGAAAATACTAAGCTAATACCAATACCAAGTGTAAATATCATGGAAATGTTGTGCAAGCCAAAATATCAAATTTGAATACCATGGTAGTATCAATACCAAGGGAACCTATGCCATGGTAATACCAATACCAAGTGCACATGTACCATGGTAATACCAATACCAAGGGCACATGGACCTGGTAATAATAAAACCAACGACACCTGTACCATGGTAATACCAATACCAAGGGCGCCTATACAATTGTCAAAGTAACAAGCCAAAATACCACGTGTGAATACCATGGTAATGCCAATACCAAGGAACTATACCATGGTAATATCATTTGGTTGTCATACCAAATACCATGGGAACCAACCTTCGTAACAATGTACAACCAAATAATCATATTCATAACCAATGCATAACCACACACCTCCAACACCTATAGAAACATCATCAAGCCATCAGGAAGTCTCAAATACCTGTCGAAACATATCCAACATATGTAGCAGCATCTCCAATGCTTCCAACACTTGTAGAAACATATCCAACACATGTAGTAGCATCTCCAACACTTGCAATAGAAACATCAAGTCATCCAACTTCCTCCAACATCTATAGAGGCACCTTCAATACTTGTAGCAACATCAACCTGTAACAAGCCATCATAACATGTCGTGTAGCCATTTCTACCCAACCTCCAAATCCTGCACTAAGTCATGCCACAACTAAGTTGACATCAATGCCAACCAATAATACCAACAAATTGATCACTGCAACAACTGAAACACTCATCACACATCACAAGGAACACTACCAACATCCTCAGATTTACATAAGACATATGGGCAGGCAACACCATAACCCTATTGACATCAATGCCAACACAACAATGCCAACAAATGAATTACTCACAAGGAAAAGCATGAATCTTATTAAAGAAAATGATAGACTTAAAAAAGAGAACAAGTGGATACATGAAGAAAATGTGTTGATTTCAAAATAAACTTTTGAATTGTATTAGAAAAAGAGGACACTAAAGGTAAAGAATAAGAACTTGAAGGTAAGAGTACTCATGCAAAGGATAATACAACCAATTCAAAGGGAATATACATCTAATGTAAATGTACTTTTGAGGGAAGCAATGGAAATCTAAAGGACAAAACATTAAAATTTTATTGCATGATGACATGGAACGACTTCTCCTTAGGAGAGATGTCCATCCTTAGTTTTCATGAAAAATATACATCTTAATAAACCTTAGTTCAACCATAATAAACCTATCACCCACCAACCTTGTCATATTTTGACTTCATCTTGACCATTAAAACCATCAAAAATATACTGTTATCCTTTATTATTATTATTATTGGCAATTGTTATACATTGTAAAATCATTTTTACCATATTTTATAGGAAATAAGGTGTTCTGGTAATTTCTCCTTTGTTTAGATATATATGCAACTGTGCTAGTAAAAAAAATTGCATGTTCTATGATTAGTTTTCTAATATGTATCATGTCCTCATAGATCCGTGAAAAAACCATCGCAGAGGTCCATTCAATGCGACAAGATAGAAGATAAAACACACAACAATTTTTGCCAATGAATTTGTACAACAAAGCATGGAAAGGGTTTTGAAATTACTTCAAGTCACTTCAAAGGTTTAATTTGATCTAAATGAATGATAAAAGTAGATATCAATTGGTCGGGTCAAGAACTTTAGCAAGTTTGTTTCATTTTGTCTTGTATAAATGACTTCACGAGTGAAGGTTTGGGAGAGATGTGAGATATTTATTTATAGTTGAACTTTTGATTGAAAGGTATTGTAATTTCTTTCATTTAATTAATATATGTGGCAATGAATTTTTACAACATGTAAGTTTGTTAGTGTGCAAGTTGAGGCTTGGAGAGTCCCCAATTCCTTGACCTGTGTACCATTCTTTTCATGTTCATATTATGAATCATTGTATCTTCTATTTGTTGGTAAATATGTCTTCAATTTCTATTTAATTCACTATTATATGTGTACAAATTACTTATTTTTTGTACACAACCTTAGTTTCTTTCGAATAGATTTGATATTTGTTTTTGACATCAAGTTTAATATCGCTTGATTGAGTAAAAGTTTGAGTCAAAATAGTATTGTTGCAATTATTTAAGCCATATGAGGGAGTGAGATAAAAACACTACAGCCAAAGCTTTTATCAATAGAGACCATAATGTATTCTTAATCAATCAATTAGACTTGAGTTATGTTTATTTCAACTTGGTTTAAAGCAACCTTTCATTCAAGCATGCATGTTCTTAGAACTTCTTCTTTAGTCAACAATCTACATATGTGAAAAAAGTGTTGTTATGTGCGCCTTCTCAAGGCATATAATCCCACAACCTGAGTTTCTACCTATGTAAACTTTTGTAGCCTAGACCAGAGAGGATTAGTTCATTTCCTATTGAATTAACTAACCAGAATTTTGCTTCACTTTGTAAATTACAAATTTACTTTTTCTGCTATAGTAACTTGGCTATAATTTATGTTTTCATCTCATGTTAGTTTAAAACTCATTTTCAAATTGTATCTTTAGTTAAATTGTAATAGCTACAAATTTGGATTTCTTTAGAATCTAGTGTAAGCAATTTCATCCTTTAAACACTAAGTGACAATAAAGTAAATCTAAGACTAATTCATCACATATAGCAATAGGCTTCTAAATTTATGGACTCATGAGATGATAATATTGTCCTAACTTATGAAAATAAATTATGCCAATAGTACCAATGGGGTTTGGATGAAGACCTTGGGCTTGGGGGCATATTTCATTCATACATGTTACCCTCCCAAGATATAATGGAGCATTTCACGATATTATGTCCTTTGAATACCACATAGTGTAATGCCCGATTTTGACCTTGGCAGCTACTTATATTGAGGCCACAATTGCATTTTCGTGATGCATATGGACACTATGTAATATTGTTTCACTTCAATTTTTAGACAAGTGGACTTACTTATATAAAAACACTAGATGGATACATTTATGTTATTAAAATAGATGTATGAAATACTTCCCACATGGTGATGTTAATTGAAATATCTTGATACATGGATACTATATCTGATAATATTCTAATTAGGGTCATGTGTGTGCAGACACACACACACACACACATAGTTATGTATATGCTTGGGTGAAAACCAACCTACAGGTTGGAAGGGGTTTAAGAGAACCATATTACTAACTAGTTGATGTCAGGGACATCAAATGAGTAATGATATGATGTGCATTGTTCTTATGTATTTTGTATTAGTTTATATTCATGTATGACCTTGGGTCAAATTAATATTTTCAAGTAACATCACAATCTAATTGGATAATTTGATGACAAACACCTAGAGCCAATGTCGTATTGTGGTCTATGTTAGGGTGTTGAACCTAGTTCTATGAGGAGGTGTGGAGGCATTTCCCACGATGTATTCTCTAAGACATTGAGACATGGGAGATTAATGTTAAGTCACATTCCCTTAGGCATATGATGACAAGTATGATTTTCTTACGAGGGAAGCTTGGTCAATGCCTTGGAACTTCAACTTACAAGTTCTATCTAGAGTTAGGTCAATAGGGTTGATGCCACAAGATAGATAAATAGAGGGATATGAAATGGAGGATGGAAATAGGTTAGGAAGATAGTGTGCTAGGAGCCACTGAGAGTGTGTTCAGTTATCATGTAACCATAGTGCCTAATCTAGTTGATATTCCTTGTATTTTATGTTTGACTTAATTTTCTAATAGTTAGGGAATGTTCTTGTATGCTCAATTTGTTGTGAATGATGAAATTCTTCTAGCAAAATTGTGCATGTAATTATTTACTTCATTGTGATGCATTGTATTATAGGTTATATATAATGGTTGATGTTACTAGTGCATGCACGAGATATGTCTGCACTAGCTACACATAGATACCATGTGCGTGTATGGTAGTATTTCTATGATATGTTCTGCTAACTAAATGTTAAATGGAATTTATGTTAATTTAATATTAATTAATCATTATGTTTTAATGACTAATCATTATGATTAAATATTTAGTAGAAATTTATGTTAAAATAATGTTAATTAACCATTATGCTTTATTAATGACTAATCATTGTGATTGGATCTTAAGTGGAACTTTGTGTTAAAACAAAGTTAACAAATCCTTATGCTTATTAATAACTAATTAATGTGGTTGAATCTAAATGGCAACTTTATGCCAAATAAATATTATTTAATTTAACAACATTACTCAAAGGTTGTAAGTTTTGATAATAAGTTTAATGTAGTGTCATTTATTACTTTAATTATTAGGTTTAAAGTTGATGATAATTAAGATAATGGATTCTTATGTGGATGCTTAAGTAAAATTAATAGGATTAAGTCTTATGTTGAGTAAAAATTATAATGCATTACTTATTATGATAATTGGGTTCTTAAATGGTTGATTAATTCTCTTATTATAATTTGTGATCTATTTATTATTATTTTGGTGAATTGTTTGTTGTTACTTATCTAGTTGGTGTGGGGTGGAAGTGGAGAGAGTTGACATTGGAATAATGGAGCTAGGTAGGGAATTAAGGAATAACAAATATATTTGTTGCGGATTTTAATGATAAGTAAGTGGCAAATTAAAGGAAAGGGGGGGATATTTCAATAAGGGAGAAGGAAAAATGAAGGATGGGGTTGGATGACTACAATGTTCATGTTTTTTGGAATATTTTGGGAAGGGAGGAGAATTTGGATTTTTGAGAGTTGGAGTTCTCTAGTTTTGGAATTTGTTAATAAATTGTTGGAATTCAAGAAGGTGCTTGATACCATGGCGTTGGTGTTGAAATTGTAACTAGGTTTGATCTTTATAATGTTTATTTGTCATTATGATTTTGTAAAAAAATATTTTATTTGGGTAGAAAAATATTTTATCATGTCCCATTTAGAAATTTAAAAGCAAAAAGAAAATTGAAATTTTAAATTTTACTTTTGTGTCCCCAAGTTGACCGAGTCGGCCCTCTAGAAGTCACGTAAGATCAATCTTTAGAGGCACCTTTTCAGACATGGAAACAACTATATATTGGCATCTATTCTCTGCCTTTTGGCAAGCAATTCAGGATTCATCTATGGAATAAAAATTCATATCTCTATGGCACTATATCTATGAAGTGCGTTAGTTATCTATGACAATATATCTATGAAATATGCAAGACCTTTGTGGTATTATATCTCTAAGGTATCTTTAGAGGCACATACCTGAGTTATGAGGCATGTGTTTCTATGATTAAGAGCGACGTACCTGAAGTACTATTCCTCTATGGAAAATGAAGTTCCTGAAGAATATTATTTGTGGTTAAGAAAAGTTCCCAAGGCACTTTATTTCAATGGTATATGGCATCCTAAGGACAAATTTCTAGACAATCTTGTGAACAATATTATGGAAAATTGAAGGGATAACTTGGCACTTGGTTTACTAGTTAGTTTGAATTCGATTTCTCTTGCTGACAAAGATTCTATAAGGAAAGGATTGCTAGGTTTTCCCCATTTGGATTTTCCCTAGCCTCTGGCCTAACTTATGGTGTTTATTGTCTTTTTGTGCATTATGATATTTTCTTTCTTGAATAATTAAATGTATAATTTCTTGATGACATAATTGACTAAAGAGAATGCTAAAAGTGAACATATATATCAATCACAAGTAATTATCATGATTAGAAATTCAAGATTACACTTGAAATACAACATCATATCAGAGCTAGTTGAAGAACAAGGTCTATCTATGACAAGTTTGAAGGTTTGTTCAACAAGTTCTTAAGGAGAATTTTTGGGCTAAGTTACTATGGTGAATATTGTTATTAGGCCAAGGTAATTACAGGCATAGTAGAGAGGGTCGAGACCCTTATAAATACTAGAAGTGTAGGATGAATCTAGGACAATAATTCTTGAATGAAAATGAGGTGTTTACAGAGGAAAAGAAAGAATATAACCCCAAAAAACAAATTCCCAAGCATCTTTATCATCATATCTACCTTGATTTAAAATTATTTTAAATGACAAAGTCTACCCTATATCTTTGTGGCTAAGTTCTATGAGCCTTGAGGCTAATGTGAAGTCTATGCAGATCTTATATTTTGTGATCTATACTTTCTTTGAAGGGACATTCCTTGTCATAATATTATAGTTCTGTATCAAGGTGATGTTAAGCCTTTGGAATTTATTCTATGTAAAGTCTAGAAAATAATCAGTAGAGATGTACTGGAAATATTGTTCAAGACACACAAAGTCTTTGATGTATAACCAGAAGTTCAAGCTCAATCATGTTTGCAATTGGTCCAAGGCAAAGTTCGAACCTGAGGAGTCAAGATAGAGCTTCCTTATCCCTATAGAGAGAGGACAAGTGTGAGTTCAAGTTTCTTATGATCGAAGTCTGAATCATAATCTACCAAGTCATATAACTTGTGCAAAGTTCATCTTTGAACAATATGAAGACTAAACAAGAAATATGAATTGAGACAAATTTGAGCATGGAATAAGTATACAATTATAGACCTAATTCATATCCTAATTTGAAGTTCGAAGTCCTGAGGTATTCCTATTGGACGAAAAATTATATATATATCAGTTGAAGAAGGTTAAAATTTCATAAATCTACTTGGCATCCAAGGCATCTAATTTATGCGGTCTTACTCAAATGCACTTGTTCAAGTCTAGATATTCACAAGGTAAAGATCAAGTTTTATTTCAGATTCAAACTACCTCTAAATTGATCAACTAATAATGATTTGAGTATATGACAAATATGTAGAATTATGATGAGATTGAGCCTCAAAAATATGAATTTTAAGCTTCTATGTGTAGTCAAATTGTCTATAAAAACTAAAAGTAAATTCGGGCTTCTTAGTAAATAATCAAGTCTGAATATATTTTTCATTATTATCTACCTGGAATAAAAGTGAGTTATATCCATGGCATCTGAATTATAGTGTTTGTGATAAGTATATGAAATTTATCTCTTTTTTCTATGGCACAAGTTCATGAAGGTTATAGATCTATGATATTGTTTGGGAGTACAAAATATATATTATAAAGAGTTGACCTAATGTCTCCCTGAAGTAAACAACATGAAGAAATTCTTGGATTATTTTGTCTTAAGATCTAAATGCAATAAAACTTAAAGTGTGGCATATATGTCAATAATTCTTTTGAAGCTTAGTTGTGACAAGGTTCGTATAGTATCAAGGAAGAATCCATTCTTTCCCTTGCAAATTGAGAGTCTAGGGTTTACAAAACTTTAATAACTTGTGAAAAAGGATTATAAAGCTAAAATTAAGTGTGTTGGTCTATGAACCATATAAAGGGTTTGAACAATATAGGTTTAGGGTTTGTACCCTAAGAATGATATTTTTTTCTATGAAAGAAGAATCCCTAACTCTTGAAAAAGAAAAAAATGGCATCATGTTGATACTTAGGACAAGGATAATGAAGTTGCAAGTTGAATGCAAGAAGTCTAAAGGTAGATGACCTTTGTCTCAAAAAGATAAGTATTATGTGATTTTCCTCTTTGATTAATATTATTGTTATTATCTTTAATTTTTAGTCCCTTCTATATGTATTCTTTGTTTAACTGTACTCTTTCTTCCAGATACTCCAAATGAGGACCGCAGGCAAATGACAAGAACCTCCTAGGCTTTGGTAGCATAGAAATGATATGGAAGAACAAATCATAGCTAGAGGAATTTCCAAATCTATAAAAGACTTGAATATTGGAGGATTAGATCTACTATATGACAACATAAAAATACAAGGTTCTACCAGTAAGAGGGAGAGGTTCATGCTAAGCTGTTCATCTCAATTGGAAGAGTTACCCATGGATTTTGAGAGCAACTCATGATTGAAGAAGACCTCGCTTCTTGATATTGATTAATTAATAATGATATTAATTATTATTTTTATAATGATAGAAGCACTCTTGAGTTAGAGGAAAAGATGTTTCCTTCAGAGGGATTTGGGAGCAGAACTCGACATGAAGAATCTTGAATTGATACACTACTACTTGAGACTTGAAGTTTGGAAGAAACCTGGTAAAAAATTCCTTATTCAAGGGAAGCATACTATCAAGATCCTCCTCGAATTTTAATGAGGGAAGTTGATTAGTTCCTTGATATATTTGATTCAATTACTAGGCTAGTGATGTTGATGATGAAATAAATATTATCAGTATGCTTGGAATTGCCATAGTTTCTTGGAAAGCATGAAGCAAAATTTTGTTGCACTAAGCATTGAGAAAGAAAAAGATGTGGAAGTTTGTGTAGTTAACCAATTTGGCTATGTAAAATGTTTGATGGACAATTTGATGAATTCGATAGTGATATTTTGTAATGGTCAAAGCAGTTTGAATATTTTTAGAGAACCTAGTTTTTCATACAAGGTCGAAGCAAATTATGATTTGATATGTGATGCAGATGGGATCTAAGAAGCTACAAGAGATCTCCATAGATGAACATGTAGATGATGTAAGGGAAGTGTGAGTACTTCCAAGACAAACTTGGGCTTATGGATTACTCCTCCCAAGTTGAGAGGGAGTGAGTTGGACACCTAGTTCTCCAAATGTCATGTATTATGGTTAGGAATAATAGTTGTAATTCAAGTACATGAACATGGATACAGAGAATGGTTGATTGGATAAGCATCTTGGATAGACATTCTTGAGTCATGGACTGTAACCGATTAGGATCAACACTGTAAGTCAAGTACATGAATTCGGTTAAAGAATGGTTCGATGGGCCGACATTTCCTTGTGACAAGTAGAAAATGGTCCTATGCAGGACATACTTTAGTGAACCTAAGTGGAATATATGCCATAGAGATGTAGTGTGGTGTCCTATTGAATGCCTCCTAGTATTGTGCTCTAATGTAGTGGAGAGATAGAGCTTACTTGTCAAGGAATTGGTAATTTGATAATATTGGTTATGATGATGTTATCATAAATGATGTTTGTAAATATAGATCCTTTCTTATAGAAGTGTTCAACTTGAGAATATCATGATGAGTCATTATGATAAGAGGAGTGTTGAAATTGTAACTAGGTTTGGCCTTCATAATGTATATTTGTCATTATGATTTTATAAAAGAGTCAAAAAGAATTTATTTGAGTCAAAACTAAAATTCATTTTATCATTGTCGCATTTAGACATTTAAATGGAAAATGAAAATTGAAGTTCTTAAGTTTATTTTCGTGTCCCCAAGTTGACCAAGTCGGCCCTCTAGAAGTCAAGTCTACTCAATCTTTAGAGGCACCTTTTCATATATGGAAACAACTATATATTGGCATTTATTCTCCACGTTTTGGCAAGCAATTTAGACTTCATCTATGGAAGAAAAATTTGGATCTCTATGGCACTATATCTCTGAAGTATGTGAGTTCTACATGACACTATATCGCTAAAGTATGTGAGCTCTTTCTGGTACTATATCTTTGAAGTATCTCCTAAGGCATAGACCCGAGTTCTGAGGCATGCATTTCTATGATGAAGAGTGAGGTACATGAGGTATTATTCCTTTGTGGAAAAAGAAGTTCTTGAATGATGCAGGGAAAACCTACTCCCCCATAGTATGCATATAAGTTTCATAATCTCGTATGTCCCAGGAATTTCAATGACCTACCTGGTCAAACCTTCATTACTTAAGGTTTAAGGCCCCCTTAATTAAATCCTATAGAATGATTTGATACTAACCCAGTCTATCCCTTAGTCCATCCTTTCATTGGGACTCTATACACCCTCTTCATTAAACCTTTGTTAATCCTTAATGCTCCTCGCATATAACCAACCCCACACTTTATTTATGTTATAATTCTTTTATAATAGAAATATTCCACAAACATACGTAAACCTAACCTTTTCGCATTTCCTCAGCCTTTGCACATTTACCAATGCTTTCCTTTATCGCTATCGCAATATTCAAAGACTCTTAAGAACCTGGCATTTGGAACTTCTGATCTATGACATGCGATTGTGTTTTTCACCATTGATTTCGTCCACCAGACCAATGATTGTCACAATCTCACATCACATCAACCTGTGACTTCATCGCCTCTCGCATGTGATATGTGATAACACAATCGGACTTCCAATAACATAAAATTGCACCTATAACCTTCTCGAGTCTACTCTACCCAAGTCTTATCGCTCAATCTCCACTGTCGATCTTGACTTTAATCCGATGGTTGACATTTCCTTGATCAATAGAGTTTCTCGGCGATCCTGCACCATAGATCAAAACCATTTGATCCGACGGTCCATAATCATATTGCACAGACCACGTGCATGACATTTAATGTGTCTTACAGAGCCGATATAGATTATAAACCTTAACCTATAAATATTCAGGGCCACACTTGAAGTTAAATTCCGATCAACTTAAAACTCGATATCCGTTGGATAACGAAATTCATCAAATCCTATAGCCTGCGGCCCTCCAACTAGCATGCAGATTATCAACCTCTCAACCCCCGTAGTTGACTATGATGTAAGCATCCGAATTTGCGATCGATGGCTAATAACAACTACGAGCCTTCAACTGCGATCAAGGCATCCCATACTTTGTACCCTCGCTACAGTTACTAATCACCTCTTTACTTTTTTTAACACCGTTCTTCAATGTTCTTTTATGATTCTGGTTTTCTTTAGGGTTTTGGTCCTTCACTATTCTGCCCCATAAATCTTAACTCTGTGTAGTCATTAACCATGGTCACTCCTGAGATGTACTTGATCCTTCAATTAGATTCAACAATCCAATGATCCTTCATCCTCATTCTTCATGTATTCTTCCTAAACTCCACCTACATACATATACGATGCAGAACCTCTAATTCACAAACAGATTACAATTAAATTACTCCATACACACACATACACTCAGAGTTGAGTTGTCTGTATTAATAAACAAGTATTTACATAGTTTCTTCTCTCAGGCCTGATTTCCAATATCAGTGACCTCTGTTTCACAATTCACCCGTAGGCTTACAATCAAACCTCTAACACTAACTTGACTTGCCTAACTAGCTAACCAACCCCTAGCTATGCCTTTTAGGCTTACATTTATACAAAAGGGATTCTACAACTAATTCTTGGTTTAGGTCCATAATATTCTCAACAAAATCCTAAAATATATTCCTTATCTCTAAGTATCCTCTCTAATCCACAAAATCATGAATTAGCTCCTAATCTAAGATTTATAGTTAATTCTCAAATCTCTCAATCTCTCAACTATCCTGATTCTCTCATGTTCTCCTACATTCGATAATATTTACTAATATGCCTCACTATACTTAATTAAATCCCTATTCTAGCTTCTCTCATTAAAACCACTCAAAACCTTAATAATTACATTAATTCAAAACATAGGAAACCAACTTCCTTGAAAATACAAGACCCCCTATGTCTACTAAGATACAATGATATTGTTGAGTTGAATGCTCCTGCATCAGACTCTCAAGGTTGAAAATAATCATTGTCTACTAATCATATGCTTTTGATTTGTGTCCTTCTGGATCCCATATTTTGTTTTGTAGTATGTCCTTGGTTGCTTCTATTGTTTGTTGTTGGTCTCTAGGTCTCCACACTTTATGCTGCATTGCCCCACTAGCTATGTTCTCACAATCTGTTGCTGTATTTTTCTTGTTGCTTCTTTGATTCCTTTATGTTGTCTTCTTCCTTTGAGACTCTTTTCTCATCAAATCCATCATCAATTCAAATTCTATGTCCAACTCACTTCTTTTCTGGACTCTTTCCTCTTCCTCTCTTGCATATCCTTTGTAATATTCATTAGGTTCTTTCTGCCCTACTGGTGCTTTCATCCATTTCTCCAGTGGCTCCAATTCTTTCTCCCATTCACTGATCCTTTGATGAGAGTTTAGTCCTTCTTCTTTATTGAATTCTTCAACAGTTTCCCTAGTTATCTCCACTGTTCCTATCATCATGATGGAATGATGATCCTTTACTATGTTTTCAACTGACATAGTCTCTTCTTTAAATTTTCCTTTAATCTTTTGTTGGTTACCTTCACTTTGTAGTTGTCAGTTCCTTACTTCCACCCTTACATCCTTACCCTCTTGTTGCTTTTGAACTTCCATTTCATCTCCAAATAACTTCTGCTCAATTTCTTCAATCACAGCATCACACTCATTCATTCTATGCATTGTTCCCGCAAACAAACTATTGGTTTGTGCACCAAAACATTCTTCTGTCTCCATGTCTTTTAAAGACCCTCTGCTGTTGTTAAGTACTATTGGAACCACTTATTTTCTATTGACATTTCCTCCTAGCAACTTCTCCAACAATTCAATTTCATCCTTATATTTAGCAAGTGTCTTATCACAATGCTCTTCATTTCCAGCTTTAACCTTTACATGGTCACTATTGCTCAACAATTCAATTAGATTGCCTTCCATAGTCAATTTTGTCTCATTCGTCTCCACACAAATAAGTTCTTGTTCAACACTTATAATCCCTGTATTCAAATAACAATTGTTATTTTCAAAAATGTACGACTCAACAACCTCAACTAATATTTCACATATCAATTTTTCATAATGATCTTCATCTCCTTCTTCCACAAGGAATTGTCCTTGTTTTATAACAGTCCCAAATATAATTCATCAATAATTTCTTTTTTCTGCAACAATTCAATATTTTCCTCATTCAAGAGGCATTCTTCATCATACCCTACTCTAGAATACTTATCCTTTGAAAGGTACTTTTCATCCTATGTCAGTACATCAGTATGCTAATCCAAGTTCTCCTCTGAACTTTGGTAATTTTTATCAATTTTTATGACAACTTCATAAGATTGCCAACCCTCGGTGAAACCTGCACTCACAAAACAATCATTATAATTCAAAACATAAGAACTCAGTGTATCTTCTTCCTTTGGCAACACTTTAGTATGCTGCTTTGACCTATCCCAATGGTTCACTGATCTCTATTCTTCATCTTCACCCAGAATTTCACCATGTTCTGGTTTACAAATGAAAACTTCCATTTCCAACTTAGCTTCTCTGAGTTTTCCCATCAGCCACTTTACTTGCTTCTATTGTATCCTTCTCTGTAGCTTATGCCACTTTACTGCCTTCTTCTTTAATACCCAACCTAATCTCTCGCTTTCCTCTAGTATCCATTTTAATGCATTGAGTTGTTCTTTCATCTCTGCAATTTCCTTGTCAAATTCCTCTTGACTCATTCTCTTGCCATTTTCATTAGCATCCTCCTTCTTCACTTTTATTCCATTGTGGTCTTCCTCAGAATCTCTAATATGACTGTCAGTGGTCATTTTCTCCTCCATCTCTATGAGTTCCTCACTCATTCACTATGAGCTGCATTAAAGCCTCTGTAACAGCAAGTCCTCCCTATTTCCTCTTACCTCACCAAGCTTTCCTCTGTACTTGGTCTTTTGTCAAGCCCTTGGTTCTCTATCTTTGGAACGTCTTTTGAGCACTTCTCTCTGCTCCTTCTAGGCTTCAACTCATCTGCATCTTCTAAGAACACAATTGCCCTCTTGTATTTCCATCACAATGAAATACTTGGTTCTAACCACTTATTCTTTCACTTAGAAAGTCTTACCAGCTTCCTTCATTACCTAGCAATTCTACCAACATCCTCTGTGGAATTGCCCTTATGATCTTCTTGTGAGTTGCAACAATACCTCGACAGTAACAAGTCTCCTTCCTGCTACATATGCCTCACTAAGCTTCTCTCCTCTGAGCTTAGTCTTTTAGCATCTCTTTGGTTCTCTCCTCTGGAACCAATTGAGCACTCGTTGCTCTAGGTTGCTGCAATCTTCTCACCTTCTCTTGTTGTTACTTGTGTATCAATATAAAGACCACACACTCTCCAATCTTCAAATAAAATTAAAATAAAAACATACCATCTCACCTTCAAGACTTTTGCACGATCGTTTTCTACCATTCGCCTGTATACACACCTTCATAACATAACTCTGTTCTAAATTATTTTCAAAGAAATTTTAATACAAGATTTCTTTGTGCTTTAATATCAAATGTTTCAGTCACAATTCTACTATGATACCAAATGATGTAGGGAAAATATTCTCCCCCAAAGTATGCATATAAATTGCATAATCTCATCTATCCCAGAAATTTCAATGACCTACCTGGTCAAACCTTCATTACTTAAGGTTTAAGGCCCCCTTAATTAAATCTCATGCTGAATGATTTGATACTAACCCAGTCTGTCCCTCAGTCAATCCTTTCATCGGGACTTTATACACTCTCTTCATTAAACCTTCATTAATCCTTAATGCTCCGTGCATATAACAAATCCCACAGTTTAACCTTGGTTATATTTGAATTACCCCATAAAACCTTTAATCACTTTATTTCTATTATAATTCTTTTATAATAGAAATATTCCACAAACATATGTAAACCTTTCCTTTTCGCATTTCCTCGACCTTTGCACATTTACCAATGTTTTCCTCTATCTCTATCGCAGGATTCAAAGACTCTTAAGAAATTTGCATTCGGAACTTCTGATCTGTGACATGCGATTGCGTTTTTCACCATTGATTTAGTCCACCAGATCAATGGTTGTCGCAATCTTGCATCACATCAACCTGTGACTTTATTGCCTCTCACATGCGATATGCGATAACACAATCGGACTTCAAATAACATAAAACCACACATATAACCTTCTCAGGTCCACTCTACGAAAGTCTTATCGCTCAATCTCCACTATCGATCTTTCCTTTAATTCGACAGTTGATATTTCCCCGATCAACAGAGTTGCTCGGTGATCCTGCGTCATAGATCAAAACCCATTTGATCCAATGGTCCACAACGATATCGCACAGACCACGTGCACAATGTTTAACGAGTCTTATGAACCTGATATAGATTATAAACCTTAACCTATAAATATTCGGGTCCACCCTTGAAGTTAAAGTCCGATCAACTTAAAACCCGATATCTGTTGGATAATGGAATTTATCAAATCCTATGGGATGCGGCCCTCCAACTAGCGCGTGGATTATCAAGCTCTCAACCCCTGTAGTTGACTACGACTTAAGCATCTGAATTTGTGATCGATGACTAATAACAATTACGGGCCTTCAACTAGAACCAAGGCATCCCATACTCTCTACCCCCGCTATGGTTACTAATCACCTCTTTACTTTTTTTTTTACGTCGTTCGTCAATGTTCTTTTGTGATTTTGGTTTTATTCAAGGTTTTGGTCCTATGCTATTCTTCCCCATAACTCTTAACTCTGTGTATTCATTACCATGATCACTACTAAACTGTACTTGATCCTTCAATCGGATTCAACAATTTGACGATCCTTCATCCTTGTTCTTCCTGTATTCTGCCCGAACTCCACTTGCATACATATATGATGCAGAACCGCTAATTCACATAGAAATTACAATTAAATTATTCCATACACACACTTCTCTCGGGCCTCTGTTTCATAATTCACCCGTAGGCTTACAATCAAACCTCTAACACTAACTTGACTTGCCTAACTAGCTAACCAACCCCTGACTATGCGTTTTAGGCTTACATTTATACAAAAAGGATTCTACAACCAATTCTTGGTTTAAATCCATAATCTTCTCAACAAAATCCTAAAATCTCTTCCTTATCTCTAAGGATCCTCTCTAATCCATAAAATCATTCATTAGCTCCTAATCTAACATTTTCAATTAACTCTAAAATCTCTCAATCTCTCAACTATTCTGATTCTCTCATGTTATCCTACATTCGAGAATATTTACTAATATGCCTCACTATACTTAATTAAATCCATATTCTATATTCTCTCATTAAAATCACTCAAAACCTTAATAATTACATTAATTCAAAACATAGGAAACCAACATCCTTGAAAACACAAGACCCCCTATGTCTACTAAGATACAATGATATTGTTGATATGAATGCTCCTGCATCACTGAAGCATATTCCATGTGGATAAGAAAAGTTCTTAAGGCATTCTATTTCAGTGTTATATGGCATCCTAAGGACAGATTTGTGGACAGACTTGTGAACAATATTTTTGACAAATGGAGGGTTGACTTGGCACTTGGGTTACTCATTAGTATGACTTGGATTTATCTTGCTGACAAAGATTCTATAAGGAAAGGATTGTTGGGTTTTCTCCTTGTGGGTATTTCCCTGGCCACTGGCCTAACATATGGTGTCTAATGTATTTTTTTGCACTATGACCTTTACTTTTTTGCATAATTATATGTATAATTGCTTGATGACATAATTGAATAAAGAGAATCTTAAAAGTGAACATATCTATCAGTCACAATTAATTATTATGATCATAAATTCTAAATTGCACTCAAATTTCAATAGTAAGAAGACACACTATCAAGTATGGTTCTAGGGCTTAGGCATGGAGGGATAGGGAATCTATGGAGATTTCCTAGGGATATGAAGCATACAAGGTTGTTCCTAGTTGGTTTGGTGGTAAATTTAGTTGAGTTGTTCGATTAGAGGAAGAAAGAAACTTCAAAATCTAGCTAAGGAAAAATTATACAAACCTTGAGGTACTCTTCTTGTTGATTTCTAATCTTACTTGTGTAAATTGTTACTTGTATATACTACTAGAAATAAAAAAAAAAATTAAAATTAAAAATTAAAAAATTAAAATTAAAAAATTAAAAATTAAAAATAAAAATAAAAATAAAAAATAAAAATAAAAAATAAAAATAAAGAAATAAAGAAAGAGGATATGCTCCATACATGTTGTTAAAATAAATAAAGAAGATGTCTATAAAATGATTACAAGTTACATTTGCATAGGAAATTACTTATTTTGGTTTTTATTTGAAATTTTTTATTACAATATTGAGGCCCCATGTAAGGGGCCTCACACTTGGACACTCTCATTTATTTCCAATGTCTTCTTGATGTATAATATGACATAGATCCACATTATCTTTTTTTTTGTGTGTGGTTATTTTCCCTTTATTAACTACATGTGCCTATAGTGTATTCCTTTATGGCTATGTATTTTCATTTAATTTTATGGGTCTACATTGTATTGTGTTGGAAACCATGTTGTTCAGCCCTCAAACTGTTCCTCTTATTTCCCCCTTTTCCCAAACCTAAGACTACATTGATTACTTTATGTTATCACCTTTTGTGACCATATCCTGTTCATTATAATGTTTTGATTAAGGATTGGAAGTTCTTATAAAACCATGTTATTCAAGTGATAATTTACACTGTTCACGTAGTCTTTGCCTAGTTTTGGGTTGCTTATATGTTGGCTTGGAGATGTATGTTTGGTTAGTTGCAAATTCTCAAAGAGCACATGATTTTTAGTATGTTGTTAATCATATGTTTTTACTTGTAAGACCACAATATCATACTTCTCTTGCGCTATTGGAGCTTGAGCATTTGGTCGTTAACCGATGCTTAAGCAGAAAAATGATATAGGCCAACTTAACATATGATCTGAAGCCAATATGACAACTAGCGTATATCCTAACAGGTCATTCTCCTTTTGAACTATGAATGTAACAACATAAGATCTATAATAAACTGTTGTCTCAATATGTATTTATTAGCTTTGATTTTCAGTGGGTTTGTTAATCATCCAATTTGTATAAATTCAGGCGCCTTAGAGGCTACTAGGGTTGTTGAAGATTTTCCAAAACAGGGGATTGTATCATGGACTATTGTACAATTTTTGATATCATATATTATGCAACCTCTTCCTTTATGAAGTCTTAGCCATGTAAGTAATTTCGTCAACCCTAATTGATGAAGGGAGAGCCCCATTCACTAATCAAGTGTTGCAATTTTATTAATGCTTAGATTAATTGAATAAATGTGAGTATGTTTATGTTTTGATTATATAACAGTTTCCATTTATAGAAGTTGGTGTATGTGAATATAGTTTGGAGGAGATTGTGAAATTTTGGAATGGTGTGAGTTGATACTTGTAGTATAAGTGGGTTTATATATTATTCCTCTTGATGTTGTTTCATGTTGTTTATAATTCAATAATAGCTTCTGGTTTATTAAATATTTGTTTCCTAATATGAATTCCTATGTTCGTATTGATTATGCACTCATTTCAATCATAGAATGACTGATAATCATTGTAGTTGTTACTTGTGGACGATTGGCTTCTAAAGATAGGACTTGAATCCTTGTGTGATGATTTTGTTGTTACTTACTTCGTGATAAGTTTATGGTTAATTTTGGAGATGAATTAGTTATTTGAAGTTCTTGTTTTTAATTACTTCCATGTGATTGGATTTGTGTGTGATTTATCAACTAGACGACCATTGGACAACCAACATTAGAAATCATCCCTCGCCTACATATACTTTGCACGCAGCCTTGAAATCACAAGACAATCCTTGGATTGATAGAGTAAATGTGAAGTGTTATATTTTCCTCAAGCAGACAATTATAGCGGCTCATACATGCTTTGGTATCTCTTGTACTGAGCATGGGGTATTCCTACTTTGGGGATGATATATTATTATATATATATATATATATATATATATATATATATATATATATAATATATATATATATATTTCTTAGATGTTTTGCAGGTCTTTGAAATAGTTCCTTGATCTTTAGCTTCTTCCTTGTTCTACCATGAGAGTTTGAAAACCGTGTTTGCTATTATTTTCTATTTTGACCTTCACATATTAGGGGGATTTTTTTATAACTTTATTTTTCATCCCTTCTATCAATTAAGAGACCTACCTTTGTTTGTAGGCTGAGACACTGAGTATTAAACTTGGGAAACCCATTTTTAGAACTCCATCATTCCTTATACACTAGAAATGAGTGATTCATTTTTCATTATTTCTTGGAAAAGAGTGATGATTAGTCTAGATGCACTAGCAAAAGGAAATGACCTTTCATCCTTCTAGATATACTCATTTCCAAGGATATTTGTTTGAGAAGGATGGGTTTTCCTTTTCAAATGATTTAGGGGTATGTATTGTGCTTTAAAATCACTAGGACCCAAGTGTATACATTCATCCTCTCATCACCTTGTCAAATATATATACGGAGGCTATTCTTAAGGGAGATGATAGATAGAGAGTAATATATTGAAATGCTACTAGAATTATCAAAGAGAATTCTTTCCATCACAAGCTAGCCTTACTCGTGATCCTTAGTCAGGGAGGAGCTAGAGTCAAGGAGCCATAAAGGATCTCCATACTCTCAAGGTATACATGTATAATTGATGCTTCATTTTTAATACAGACCTTATTGTTTCTCCACCCAAGTGGTGGAAGTGAACCAATACTTTCTATGAATGAAGCAAGATTTCCTATACCCACAAGTAGTCAACATCACACCAATATTCATAAAAGGTATTTCCTTTTCCCATCATAGCCTTTTTACTTGTACAAAAAGTTTTTAAAGAGATAGATTTAGGTAGATAGTAGGTGGTGTATCCTTTATTCTATACAAATATTGGATAGATATGTGGAGTTATTCACTTAGAAATAGGGGGAAATTCCTCATAAAAAATAAGTATTACATCAAATTCCCCCAAAGATACTTCAAACATCCTCAATAAGTGGAAAATATAGTGTCAAACTTTGATACTGAGAATAACAATGTATGAAACCATCAATAAGCTACAAGTAGATCCTCAATAAAGTGCAAGTGAAATACACCTACTATTATCAAGAACCAATGTAGAATGACTAGCAATGACATCACCATATGCTTATGACGAAGTGATAGGAAATTCAAGATAGAGTAATACTATGTAAAACCAATCTATCTCCAAGTTCTTCACACACAACACTTTGGAATAGGTGAAGAAAATAGATAACTAACTACAAAAATAGACCCTCCAAGAGAAAATACATGAATCATCATAGCAATTCCACAATATGTGAAAGAATGATATCTCTAGGAGGACATGAATAATAGTAGAAGATGAGAATTAATGTGATATAATAGGATAAAAGTGTTAATGATTGACTGAAGTGCTTTAATAAAATAATTGAGCATTATTTCACAATGATCATCAAATTCAACAAGTTCTCAATTATGCACCACATGCAATGTACAATGTCCTACTCATCACAAATACATAATTCCAAGAAACACATTAACTTTATGACATCAATAAACTGTCTCAGAAAAACAACTCAGATAGTCAAAAAATGGGGAAATATGACCATTTCCATCCTTAGAAATAATATGGCTACATCAATAGAAACTAATATGGCCATTGTATAGAGTATGAAATTTTGTGCACTTTGAAATTTTTTTATTTATTTAAAGCAGTGTCTGCATCAACATTTTATTACCATTTTAAGTTATAGAATGAGATTTGGCCTTGGGATTTTGGGAACAAATGAAAACAAATAATAACAAATAGAAAAATTCACCATATCCAAATATTCCACTATGTATAAAAAGAAAAAAATACATAGATGGTAAAAAACTACATTAAAAACCAATGTAGTGTGACAAAGTTATGGAAATTTAAAGATTAGCTTCAAAATGTTGATGTTAATCCCCACTGGTTAACCCATAAGTGCCATGTGGTAGCCATTGATTGGTTTGAATGGAACTCACCATATGTTGACATGGCAAGAAATGTAAGCTTCTATGACATGTACACAATGCTTATGTGGGAAGTATAGAATGCTAGTGGATATGGCTGGTGTTGAAAGTGGCATGCAGCAATGTATGGAATGACACATGGAAGTTGATCTTTCAGGTCCTATTTGGATGCACCTACTAATGTGGTACATGGTATTTAGGTGGATGATTCTAAATGGTATTTATGTGGCAAGTCCTATAAATTATAATACTATTCAACAAAATGTTAATTACATTTGAGAGGGAACAAGTTTTAAACTCAAGACTTTCTAGCAAAAAAATAGAATATATTATTAAAACCACTTGATTAAATAAATGATGCTTGATATCAAACTCACATGGTTTATTGTTGAAGAACTAATTTTAAAAACATATTATAATGAAAGCATAGCACAAATTTCTTAGAAGAAATCCTCAATATCGTGGGAAAATGAAGGCCAATTGTGGTAAATAAGTTGTCAATATTGGGTAAGTGGACTTCTCACATATGTATGATCGGACCATCCCAAAAAATGCACCATTTTTGTCTATATTTAAATTGCACCCATCAATATTGAATCTTAGATCTAGCCCAAATTTAGAACCAATTTATCAAAATGAACACTAATCTTGACTAGTTAGCATGCTCTAGATGTAACATTCAGAAGTAATGGTAATTTCAAATTTGTCAAAAAGAAGAAGAAGAAATAAGCTTAAAAACACTAGATAAAGGATGTAAATTGTATGTGAAGTTCAATATGCATTTCAAGAACACCAACGTGACATCAACGTAGATCCATCTTAATATCGGATCTATCATGCAGCAAGAGGGATCAAATCCCTCAAGGTGCAAGCCTCCTTTTTTAGTGAAAAACTTAATAAAAGGTTCACCCCTAGAGGGATTTGATCCCACTTGGCACATGATAGATCCAAATTTAAGATGGATCCATGTTGGTTCCAGTTGGGGGAAGCAACCTAATATTTTTAGATGGTCATTTTTATGTTTATGTATATGCTTGAGATAAACTTATTTATTTGAAATTTACGTCATTATGAATAAAAATTGATGGGCCTCTAAATTATACATAAATTAAGGCCCATCTGACCATCCTTCATCACATTAAACCTCTCTTTTTGCATTAGATAATGTATTTTTAACTTTAATATGTTCATTGGGAAGGTTTAGGGATAATTGGATATTTGTGCCTAATATTATTTATTTTTGTGGAATATTGTGAGAATATTGGGTAGATTATGAAGATTTGGAGGAGGAAATAACTAAGGGACTTGCTCCCTACTACATGAGGATCAATATTAAATAATAAATCAAGAATATATTATGAAATAACTGCATATATTCTAGAGCTCCAATGATTAAGAAAATCTAAGAATGTGTTCCCTATCATTTAATGCAGATTCATAGTATTGGGAACAAGATCCACTAATTAAGGAATTTTGGTGGGGAAATCTTCCTCCTTTCATGGGGAATTATTACTAATCATTGTTTATAAGTACCAAGTTGAATTTTCCTCTAGGGGTTGATTTTTCTTAGTCTCCGTGTGGAGAGAACTCGTATTTTTGCAGCTCCATTTTCATTTCTTGCAAGGACGCAATTGTATTGATGGAAATAATGAAGATTGGTACCATGTTAAGCTTCTAAATATTGGTATTCTTCATAGGAATATGCGTTTCTTTGGGATTGGCTATCCTAGAAGCCTTAGATCCCTTTTGTATCAATTACTTTTCTTCTTTTCACTTCTTATTCACATGCATATCTTGTTCTTGTCTTTTTCTATTTCTGCAATTAGTATTGATGATTTGTTGTTGTAGGATTAGGTTAAATGGTTGAATTCAATCATTTTTCAAGATCACAAGCATCCTTTCATCATTAGAACAGCTTTATAAGGTCATAGTAATAATTGAGTTACTTGGATTAGTTTGCTTACTCCAAAATCTAGATTTCTCAAAGTCCTTTGTGGCAAATAACAATAAATTTCTACTATTTTTTAGAGCATGCTAACGAGCTTCAATTAAGTTTATTCCACTTGAATTAGATAAAAAAAACATTCTAGTTAATAAATAAATTACCCCATTGCGTTTTCACTTGATTAGATTAGGCATTTGATAAATTTACTAGCTCACCAGTTCTCGAATTTCTAGATTTTAGACTAGTAATTTTCTGTTATTTTTTAGCATGGGTTAACAGAGGTATTTTGGAGTGATTCCACTTGGAATGGAGACCTAATACATCCTATTCAATAAAAACAAATTTCCATCGAATTTGGATTTGATTTTCTTGGTCATTTGGTGAATTACAGTTTCCTATAGTAAATTTGCAGTTTCTTGTAGTAAATCTGCAGTTACCTGTAGTAACTACAGGATCTCCTATAGCAGCCTTCCAACATGTATATAATTTCTAAAATTCACTCAATAATCTTGGTTATTGTCCCATAGATTTGAATCAATACCCCTAGGCTCTAAATCAATGATTAGGGAAGACTAAAAACCACTTAGGACTTGCCTCTTTACCCATGCAAAACATTTCAACGATTTAGGCTAGTGGACAGAGTTATGAAATAGATAATACAATGATGATTTCCACATCCAATGAACTCTGATAATGAACCTAAACTCTTGAAAATGTAATTATTGACATTTAATTCATGAGATTTACTTTATGCAATTAGAATAGGTTTCTTTCCTTATATTTTCTTTCTTGCAATAGGTTAAGGTTTCCATTTCGAGCATTTCATTTTCTGCAATTAGTTTAAGATATTATTTTATTACATTCACTCCATTACATCATGAAATCAAAGGAATGACACATTGTATTCTGCATAGATACTGCCAATACCTCTTAAGTTTGTACAAGAGTTGATAATTAAGGTTGTTAGCCTTGGAAGTTGCAACATTTTTGTTGCAATACAAAGGCTCCTCACAAATAAGAACAAAGTAGCAATGTTTAGTGATGAAAAAAATGAAATAATTAAGATATTGAATAAAAAAGATACTACATCATAACATTAAGATATTATAGGAGGAATATATTGGAAAACACATAAATTACATAGAAACTGATCTCAATCTCTCTTCTTATAATTTTCTCTTAGACACACCCACACACTCTCCCATATTTTCTAATATGTAAATGGAGGTTGAAATGAAGAAAATCCAAATATTTAACTCGGGATATTATAGTAAAAGTGAGACCTTGCCACTTTGTTTTCTAATATTAATACTTTCATTTTCTGATGTCAATCCATGAGACTTATGGATTGTTAATCCCCAAGAAAGTCTCAATGGAATTTTCTTATTATGACCTATTTCAATAAATATAGTAGGAACAACATGAGGGAATACTACTTCCTATGAAACTCCAACATAGTTATGAAATATTACTACAAAATATGTTGGATGATCAGGATGGAATGTTCTAATATTATACACAATATGTTGAACTACTCCAAGGGTACCATTGGAAAGTCCCATATTAGCTGAAAATTTTGAACTAAGTATAAACCTAACTTTGACAATAAGAAGGAGATCATTATCCAAGTTTTCCTCATCCAATAACTTGGAGTGGTTCCTATCTAATCTTGTGGAAACACTACATGCAATAGGAGGATTTAGGGATATCAAGAAATCACTTATTGTGAAATTAGACATCATCATTTGTTGCAAATAAATGTATAGCATCATTACGAATCTCTTATTGAAGTAATCTTATTGGAATGTTTATGACTCATTAGTAGTTTTTAATCTTCTATTGTTGGAATTTCATCTCTAGTATTCATTAATAAATGAAAAAAAAAAACAGCTTTGATCATTGCTTTGTCCACTTTGCATAAACACTATATCAAGAGTTACAACAACTGTGAATAAATTCAAAAGTTCTTTGGCATGAACTTCACATGCATATGTAGGTCTATAGATAATAAGAGGTAATTATTCCAAATCACCCACCAATATGATTTATCTACCTCCAAAAGGAACAACATATTTTTCAAGATAAGCTTGAAAAAGTTGAGCATCAATATGTCTCAACAAATTTCTCTCTATAAAACTCATCTCATCAATAAGGATGTATTTAACATGTATCATCTCCTATTGTAAGGTAACCAAACATGAAAATTTTAAATTCATAATGCCCCTTACTAGTATATAAATAGTAGAGCGTATTGTTGATGCAGATATGTTGAAAGTTACAACATCGGTAGGGGCCAAAAGTAGCAAGGGAATCTTATGAGGAAGATGGTCAATTTCCATTAAATGTTTAATAACACCAATCAAGAAAGGATTTCCAGTACCTATTGTCCCTTGGATAATCATATACAAGGGTTCTATATGATTACCTCCACTGTAAGTTCAAGGATTTTATTATATGCTGATTTTTGTTTTTCCCTAAAATTTCAAAAAAAAAAATTGTTTAAAGATTCAATTGTGACAATCGCATTCACTTTTAACTTATTGGATATGAATTTCACCAAACATTTTGATGTATCTTCATAAAAAAAGTTAGAAAACATATTTTCCATAACATCATGGTCCCTAAATTCAATCATGTCAAATTCACTAGCATTTATAAACTTATTCTTATACAAACCTGAAATAATCTCCCACTCATGCTGCCTAGAATCTCTCTCTACACCTAGAAAATATGAATCTTGACATTAAGGTGGATGCTTTGGAGATATTGGATTATGGATGTCAAGGATTGTAACAAATATTTTCACCATTTTTTATGATATCATTATTTGTAGCACCTATGTCTGTATGAAAATCATGAATTGACATGTATAATACCAAATCAAACCAATAGAACTCTACAAACTATCATTTTTGCAAGGAGGTGCTAAGCTAAATTTAGGAAAAAATTGTACAATGGTTGCATTATTTCATGGTGATTGTTATGAACCGGGCTGGTACAGGTTGGGATGTGTCAAACCTTCAACCCGGAGTAACTATTTCAAACCATATTTTGATTGGAACTTAGCCCTTCCAATTTGAGAGGGATCTCCCAATATTTTTAAAAATGCATATGCCTAACTTTGGTTTTCTATTTGATTTTTTAGGTGAAATAATGTGAGGGAAGTCATCATTGAGCATGAAGTCAGTCAAAGAAAAAAGAACAATAAAACAACATTATTTTATGGAAACTAAGGCATCTTTGGTTTACTAAAGTGGATAAGGACATTCACAGTGATCACAACAAATTGAAGGAAGTTGGAGTTGTTTGGACAGATTTCCAAGTAATCAATAAACTTTGAAAACTAATAACAACAAAGGAACATGGAAGGATGGGACTAAAACTAGAACGAATCCCAAGTTAAAACAAAATTGTTGCAAACTATATTTTCTATTAATTGAAAACAATACAAAAAGTGATTCTCACATCATTGATCCCTTTTGCAGAGTCGAAAATCTACATATCTATAGGGAAGAGATCCCTTTACATAATCTGCCACCTGGGCTAGATTCAATCAACAAATATGAGATCTAATCTTATCTGATTAATAAAACTTTGAGCCTTCATAGGAATTTCTGTTACAACAGAGTTTGAATACAACTGGGAGTCGCATGGACTGTTACAATAATTTAAAGCGTGGCACTGTATTGGTGGAAAATCAAACATCTGGCTCTTCGAATCTATTTTGTTGTTTGTTGTTAAAACATGATGAAAATTCAATTAATGTTCCACTGTGTCTCTGCCCTATTTTCTTGTTGTCCCTTTAATGACCATGATGCTGAAGAAATGCCGAAAAACACTCTTGCTATCTCATGAAGCGAAAGCATTCATTGATCTGGGTCATCAATCCATTTGGAAATCTCATTGTGGTCTGCATTTACAAAGGAAAGCAGGAGGGCCACTTCACTTAGAACCGTTCATGCAGGATGGGCCACATGGCAGCTGGGGATTAGAGGGAATGAACATACTATCGAGATGGGAGTGGACATTCATGGCTGAGTTGGCGCATTATGGATGGAAGTTGGGAGCAGACGTGAAGGTGGGGTCGGGATCATTGGTGGGAAATGATAGGTAGAAGGAGGTACATGGCAGTAGGGGAGTGGCGGTGAAGCGGAAGTGGAGGGTGACGTAATCAGGATTATGGGTTATGGAAGGAGCGAGGAAAACCATTTTCAGAGGCGGGGGGAAGTGGTTTGTGGTATTAGAGGGGGGGTGCAAAATTATGCGGGAAGGACCATAGTGGTGGGGAAACTAATTTTTGGAAACCTCTCGTCAATAAAGAGAAACATAGCTGGGGGAGCGAAAAGGCCTTAGAGTTTTCGAATGAAAGCTTGATTGCGATTGGGGGTATGAACTTGTACTTGGGAGGTTTAACCATAGGTGGACCTGGGGACTTATTGATGGAGGAGTGATATTGGTAAAGGAGCAATATCAACAAATCTAAAGGGTTTTGCAAATCGACAGATCTAAAGGGCTTTGCGATATCGGTAGAGGAGTGGTGACAGGTTTATGCGATATCACAATCGGTGGGAAGGCTTGTGATTTTTGATATCGCAATCGCAAGGGGAGAAGGAACACAAGCGGATATGGTTTCACAAAAGGGAAAGGGTCGATTGCGATATATATTGTGGGTCCCATCCTTTAAAACGACTGGGACATGCTTATTAATGTTATGAAGTATTTCAAAGGGGAGTGTGGAAATGTGGCTAGAGTTAGAATAGGTGAATGTGGTTAGAGTAGGAATAGGAAACACATCTAGAGTAGGAATGGGAAACACGACTAGAGTAGGAATGGGTGAAACAAGATGAGAATATGGAAATATGGAAATTTCTCCAAAACAAGTAGAATGGAAATCTTCTTCCTCTTTAATCTCCAAGTATAAATCACATCAACCTCTTTCAGAAAAACAACAGATAGATGAAAAGATCAATGGTGAAAAACCTTAACTAATAAAAATAAAATTTATTTTAGTGATTTATCATGGATAACATTGGCTCCAATGGGTATGTTGCACCCCTGTCGTGCAGCAAAGAACCAGCAGACCAATTGCCTGGCCATTGGGATGATCCCAATCTGAAGACTACATCAAACCCACTTCACCAAACTGAAAAGAAACCTACAACATGTAATCTAAAACTAAAGGAAATGCTTGCCCAACAAGCTTATTTATGTCCTACTCTAACATCTGAAAATCCCCCTGCTTAGTTCAAGCAATATAAAATGTTTGGTATAACCAGACAAAGGGCTAATCCAACACCTAGGCTTCTCGACTATGCTTGAACAAAATTAGTAGTGGATCATATATGGGCAACTCAAAATAAAAATTGAATCCATCACTTGAGCATACAAATGAAAGAAACTTCACCTTCATTGATGACTGGAATAGGCTTGCAGTAGAACGTATCCTAAAAATCTTCAAGCTACTAGTTTGCAAGCAATGGAGTCACCATGAAACTTTGATCTTCAATATTCTTTAAGAGTGGAGTTGCCATAGTAATATCATAACCTTCAGAACTTCTGATTTTTTGTTGCCCTCAAGAATTAGAAAGAAGAGACTCGAAGAGAAATCTAGAAAAAGGAGTTTTTCAGCTCCCACCAGACACACCAAAATGTTATCAACCAGGCTGGGACAGGTCAAGCTGTGTCAACTCTTCAATCCAGAGTAACTATTTCAAACCAGCTTTTGATTGGAAGCTATCCCTTCCAATCTGAGAGGGCTCTCTCAATATTTTTTAAAAATGCAGATGGCTAACTCTGGTTTTCTATTTGATTTTTCAAGTGAAAGAGTGTGAGGGTAGTGACCATTGGGCATGGAGTTAGTCAAAGAAAAATAATAATAAACAACATTTTTTAATGGAAACTGAGGCATATTTGATTTACTAAGGTGGTTAAGGACATTCACAGTAATCACAAAAAATTGAACGAAGTTGGAGCTGTTGGACAGATTTCCAGGTAAACAACAAACTGTGAAAACTAATAACAACAAAGGAACATGGCAGGATGGGACTGGAACCAAAATGAATCTTAGGTTAAAATAGAATTGTTGCAAACTATATTTTCTACTAATTGAAAATAATACAACAATGGTTCTCACAGCATCGATCCCTTTTGTAGAGTCAGAAATCTACATATTTATAAGGAAGAGATCCCTTTACATAATTTTCCACCTGGGTTAGATTCATTCCAAAACTATGACATCTAAGCCTATCTGATTAATAAAACTTCAAGCCTTCATAGGAATTTCTATTACAACAGAGTTTGAATAGAAAAGGGATTCATATGGATTGTTACAATAACTTAAAGCATGACACTGTATTGGTGGAAACTCAAACATATGGCTCTTCGAATCTATTGTGTTGTTTGCTTTTAAAACATGTTGAAAATTCCATTATTGTGCCATTGTGTCTCTGCCCTATTTTCTTGTCATCTCTTTAATGACCATGCTACTGAAGAAACGCTGAAAAACACTCTTTTTGTCTCATTGAGCGGAAGTGTTCGTTGATATGGGTCGTGGAAATCTCATTGTGGTTTGCATTTATAAAGGAAAAGCTTTTTGGTCACTTCTTTCATAACCGTTCATGCAAGATGGGTCACGTGGTAGATGTGGATCGGAGGGAATGAACATACTATTGAGATGGGAGTGGATGTTCATGGTTGAGTTGGCGCACTGTGGATGGAGGCCGGGAGCTGACGTGAAGGTGGGGTCAGGATCATTGGTGGGAAGTGATAGGAAGAAGGAGCTACATGGTAGTAGGGGAGTGGCGGTGAAGGGGAAGTGGAGGGTAACATAATCGAGATTGTGGGTTATGGCGAGAGTAGGGAAAACAGTTTTCAGGGGGGGGGGAGGCGTTGTATGAGGTATTAGAAGGGGGGGGGTGACATGAT
This sequence comes from Pinus taeda, assembly GCA_000404065.3. Lineage (NCBI taxonomy): Eukaryota > Viridiplantae > Streptophyta > Pinopsida > Pinales > Pinaceae > Pinus > Pinus taeda. The sequence continues at coordinate 22,639 of APFE030174281.1, read as the reverse complement.
GCGGGAAGGATATTTAGTGGTGGGAAGCCACTTTTTAGACCCCCCCCATTGTCGATAAAAAGAAACATAGCAGGGGGAAGGGAGGCAAAAAGGCCTTAGAGCCGCTGGATGAAATATTGATTGCGATCAAGGGTGTGAACTTGTGAGAGGTTTAACCATAGGTGGACTTGGGGAATTATCGGTGGAGGATTGATATTGGTAGAGGAGCAATATCAATGAATCAAAATTCTTTTGCGATATCAATGGAGGATTGGTGACGGGTTTATGCGATATCACAATCGGCGGGAAACATTTGCGATTTGCAATATCACAATCGCAAGTGGAGGAGGAACACAGGTGGATATGGTTTCGAAAAAGGGTTAGGTCATTTGTGATATATACTATGGGTCTTAGCCTTTAAAAGGAATGCAACATGAATATTAATGTTATGAAGTATTTCAAAGGGGAATGTGGAAATGCGACTAAAGTTGGAATGGGTGAATGCGGTTAGAGTAGGAATGGTAAACATAGCTACAGTAGGAATGAGAAACATGACTAGAGTAGGAATGGGTGAAATAGGATGAGAATATGGGAATATGAGAATTTCTCCAAAACAAATAGAATGGACCTGTCGTTCCTCCTTAATCTCCAAATATAAAGCACAACAACCTCTTTCAGAAAAGCAACAGATAGATGAAAAGATCAGTGGTGGAAACCTTAACTAATAAAACTAAAATTTATTTTAGTGAGTTATCATGGATAACAATAACCATTTATCATCATGGTGTCATTTGTCATATGACCAACATCTAGAAACATATATCAATGAAAGGTTCTCCATACTCATAGGTCTCTTAGTACATGCATCAATAAGAGAATTATCATTATGGTAATTACATGTATCAACTTTCACTTTTTTTAATACCTTCATCCCAACATTTAGAACCAAGAACCAATGACTACATTGACAAAGAGGAAGTTCCAAAATAAAATGGCATGTTTCTTGTGCTCCTACATCTCTCTTAATGGTTGTCTTAGAAAACAATGTTCTATATGCATGTTTTGTTGGTTCATTTTGATTTTGATTTTAAGAAATACACATCGACATATTGTGGAAGACCTCTAATCCTTTATTTGTTTTTGCTACATATTCTTCTATGTAGTTAATGACCACATGCTTAGAAATAATGGGTTTCCAATCCATATTTTCATGCCACATCAAAAATGTTTCATGATTATGTGTATTTAATCTATCATCATTTCATCTAGGTTCATATATTTTTCCTCCAGCCTCATCAACATAAATTCTTGACATATTTCATATCTCTTATGGTGCCTTATATCGACACACCAATTTTGACCCTTATTTCGAAGGAAATATTTCTCATTACACATTATGTGGTGCTCAACACAATTTATAGGTTCTTCATAGTCCATCATTGGATTAGATTGAAATATTTGTTGAGTATCCTTTAAACAAGGATGATTACAATCATTTTTTTGAATATGGATATTTAATTGATGTTTGTTTTGTGGATTGAATGCATGGATAGATTCATCAAAATATTCTTTTGCAAATGTAAATTGAGTGGGCTCATTTTAATTCAATATATCCATATTAGGAGCATATTTTAGCCAAAGAAACCCACGCACATGTGGAGATCCATGATGTTTCCATTCATAACGACACCAAAAAACTATAGCTTGATGAAATTTTGAGAGAATCTCATCTCGAAATAATATTAGTCTTAAATGAACATAACTTGCTACAAAATGAGTATTATCAATTACATTTGTACGTCTCCATTTTCTTACCTCCCTTTGATCTACAGATAAAGTATCCATTGCATATATACTACAATTACTGTGAAGAGTATTGAGGGATTTCCAATCTATTGATCCAAATCACATAACTCTACATGGAATTTGGTCCAATATGCATGTGTACAGATTAATACATTACCAAATATCATCAGTCTATCTACAAGTTTAGAATTGGGAGTATTTTGTAAATTCTCTCATAACTCATCAATTCTTGTAGGTAGTTTTTTCATATTAAAAAAAAAAAAAAAAAAA